>VWZI01017904.1:660160-695227 GCA_013396835.1 Psilopogon haemacephalus
AGCACTATAATTCTTAATACAAGCTGTTTGCCTGACAGGTCCTTTCTTTGTTATTACCCTCTCAGCCTGTATATGAAATATTTCTATGTCCTTCTAAATTCTGCTTGCCTTTTCTGAACCCTTATTCTCTCCCATCAATCTCAAAAGTCATAACAGACACACACAACCAAGAGGAGAATCCAAGCACACTTTCAATAGGGGAGGGGAAAAAAGGCACAGAGGTTACGTTTGTTCTTCAAAGAAAAAATGGCTTTACAGAGAATGCAACTCTTTAGGACTAAAGAGATGATCAGTATAGTTATTGAACACTGTGAGAGGCAAAACCCCCCCCCACAAAACAACTGGTTGAAGAAAATATTGCAAATTCAAAACACTTCAGTAGAAAAGAAGGCAACCAAACACAGCGAGCCAGGTGACATGAGTGCAGACAGCAGTAGCTTGCACTGAACACAACTTCTCAGGGCAGAAAAGCACTCAGAATAAAGTAAATAATTCAATTCCTTTTACAGTAACTATCTGTCCTCAGAGCAGTCTCAAAATACTCTACCTTCTGTACCAAAACAAGTATACAATAACATGGACTGCTACCATGCATGAGCAGCCTTTTCAAGATGGAAAAACGGCAGGCAAAATTTACCTGCTTGGGTTGCAAAATGCCTTGCACCGGCAGTTAGCTCTTGCAACAAACTGCCCAATGCCCATCAGGTCTAACACGCTTATGGCACCTGGAACATTAGTGCAGCAGAACAAGCATGCCGCTTCACTACTTCCACCTGAGCAGTACAGAGCTTCTCTGATTAAGGACCCATCCATAGGAGCACGCCACAAACCACACCTGGCAGCACCAGTCCAAGGCAGCAAGCTCATCACAGGGTCAGGGGAGTTCAAAAAATCTTCTTGTAGACAGAGTGTATGGAGAGAGCTTTGTGTTTACCAGTTATGGACAGAAATGTCAGCATATCAGAATTGTCATAGAGGACAGTAAGATCAACTAGCTTTAAGAACAGAGAAAATAAAAAGAAAATACTATTTTAGGACAATAATAATTTTTTTCCTGCATATTACCATGGTACTTTAGGTTATTTTTATGTAGGAAGCAATAGACTGTCTACACACTCAGACTCTGCAGTGAGAACAATGAAAATACCCCAGTTTGTAAAGCTTGCTCTGCTGCAAAGCTGTGGCTGGAATTCAGGCAATGGAGTTCCATGGGTGTAAAAGGAGTACCAAGACAGCACCCACTGCCTTGAGTCTGCAGCCCAAGCAAATACTTGCAATGCTGTCTTGTTTGGCTTGGTTGGGTTTTTGTTTTGCTTTTGATTGGCAGATTTTATATGCATTATTTATTAGGTTGCACTAAGGTCATGTCCTAGCCTCAATGTTTTTTCCCCCCATTTATTGTTATTTATCATTTGTACTGCACTAGGACCAAGTGGTTCCAGCTTGGATCCCATTCTGTTCAGTACTGTATCAGCTAAACTAAAAGTCTGGGATGCATATTATCTGGGTAGAGGGCAAAATGCTTAATATTTTGCAAGCATGGACTCACTGAGCTTCTTGCTTGTTTCTGTTAGATCCATCTTTCTCTACAGGAAGGACATATGGAATAGAATGGGACCACAGTGATATGAATCCAAGAAATAGTGGGTTTCAATAATCAAGCAGAACAGAATCTGTATGTTTGCATACTCTCACTGCCCCTACACAAACATGTTTGTAGTATGTGCTGTCCCAGCATACCTTGTGATGTGGACAGCTAAGGACCCTGAAAAGACGCATCTGTTTCCACGGAATGACACATTTCACAGCCACATCGTAAGTGATCTGACAGATACTCCCCAGAACTCAATTTTCGCTAATAAATTAAAACAGACAAATGGGAAAAAAATGCTCTCTGCTGGAAAAGATGTTAAGTCTAAAGAAAGACATCAAGACAATTTTGGAACTTATCATTGGCATTTCCCGTTGCCAACAATGGCAGACTGGATATAGAAGCAGGAAGAGTCTGTCGCAGCTTTGAGGAGTCTTTGGTATCATTTGACTGGTAGGCTCTTAAATTTTAGGAATGGGACAAAATGAAAGCTAGGCTTGTTTCCGTAGCTGAGGAACTGCAGGGGAACTGCAAAGTCTATTTGAAATTTCTCATCAACCTTATTTTTGAACCAGACCCCAAGTTAAAAGCTGCAAGTAGAAACTTGCCTTCTGCTTCATGGCACTCAAGGCTGGCACATGGTGAAGATCAGCAGCTCCCTGCACTTAGCCATCTCTCACAATACAACTGAAAGATAAAATCCACAGTGAACTCACAGCTTCTGGTGAAGCAGTTTGCTTCCAGTTGTGAAAGGAGTTAACACTGATTAATTCCCTTCCTTCATTCTTCCACCCTCTCCTGATTTCATCTCCACTGTCTCATATGCCGTACAGACTGTAATAATTAAGCTACAGGCAGCAGTTTCCATATTTATTCTCCTTTGATAGGAGTAGATACACAGACAAAGAACAGGGGAATTAATTTGCTTCCCTCCCCTCCCACCAGAGTTTTATGGAAATGGACACAGGAAGGCACCATCTCCAGTGGCAATTGCTACTGGACCCATGTAGATGGTTTGTGTGGTTAAATTAAGCCATACATTCAGTCTACAAAGTCTAGTCTTAAGGCAGTGAAACTAACACAGCATTCAAAGATGAATGCAATAGCATTCTGGACACACATCCTTTTTATTTAATATATTTCAGAACATAAAACACATTTGTAAATTGCCTTACAGTATTTTGACATGAATTTGGGATAAAATGAATAACATCTGCAAGTAAAACCATGTTGAACCCTAATGCAGACAAAATTTAGTCTATTTCCCCTGCTTTGGTCATTCTGATGGCATTCTGTGCTTTCTGGAGAAATGGCGTGGATTGTGCCCTGTGCTTTGTTCTATCATTCGGCAGCAAGTTTCTACCCTCTATTTCTTTATTTGGATTAGTTTCCTCAAGGCTCTGTGGGGAGCACCTGGAAGACAGTATCAGTGCATCCTTCCCCTTGCTGCACAGCCAGATTCTGCAATTTGGAGCAACTCCTCTCTCACCATCAGCTTTATATCACTTGTTCTTCTATTTCTCCCCTTCCTGTGATCTCTTCTGCTTTTGTTTAGAATCTCTCTCTAGCCCTGCACAGCTCTTCTGCAAAACAGAATCACCTTGTCTTATCCCCTCCCTGCTTTAGAAGTGAAATGCAATATATCCCAGCAAATCTGCTGCCGTTATTCACACATTTGTATCCCTATTAAATGCCACCTAATAAATTCTGCATAATGAAAAATTAAGTTCGGAAAGGGAGGGAAGAAGAACTTACATGGCACTTCTGAAAAATCTAACCAATCTAGCTGATGGGAAAGCATGGTGGAATAGAAAGTGGTGAAGACAAACTGCTGCTTCCACTGAATTTACTGGAAAAGTAATAGCTAAGTCAATTTGAGCAATTCTTAGGCATCTATGACAGGAGTGGCAAGAACATTTCTTCATATTTACCAGGTTAAAGCAGGGAGGAATAAATGTATTAACATAGTAAAAAGAAGAAGAAAAAAAAAAAAAAGAAAGAAAGAAAGAAAAAAGAAGAGTAGCATCGTGTGTTTAGGTATTGTATTGAGATTTAAAAAAAAACAAAAACCCAAAACAACCAAAACACCCAAAACAACAAAAAACAGATTAAAAGAGAATGATGGATTGGACAGGTGAACAAATTGGAGGAGCAGAGAGCTAGCAGCATGTGGAGAGGAGAATCTGAATAGCAAACTACAAATAAAGTGTTGAAGACAAAAATTAAACAATGGCAGAGCAAAATATTAGCATGAAAGATCTAGTCAGCCCCTGAAAACAAGGTGTTTTCTCCAGGGCCTTTGCCTCTCTCTGGAACCCCACAGCCAGAGCCTCCAAGTAGTGTTGCAAACCACTGCTGTCCCACCCTAGAGAAGAACCCACGTGGAGAACCCATCCCTTCCCCCTCACACACAGAGCTTCCATCATTTGCTACAAAGTGCCCTTTAGGTGACATTGCAGCACACACTTGGTAGACTTGGAGTAATTTGTTGTTTTAAAATGCCACTGCACACAGTCGGCTGCGGTTACAAACTGACAACAAGCAGCATTATAGCAGAACCGGATAGGCTGCTCTGAAGCTGCAAACATCCAACCTCATCTTGAGGACAGGAGATGCCCAACAGTTCCCCAAAATGTCACATGCCACTCCCTCCCTCTCACATCTGTTCTGATGCTGCGCCCAGGACCCTCCATGCTCATGATACATTTTCAGCTCTGAATCTTGATCTGTATTACTTGATGCCTAAAAAGGAAAGTGCACCTAAATCACAGGTTTCAGACACACCAAGGCTTAAGGAAAACCAAGAACACATGCCCAAGAGTGTCCTGTCATTCATTCATAAAGCAAATAATATAAAAATTACTGCATTTAGCAGCAGCAGAAGTGCAATGAGCCAGGCAACAGCAGCAAGGAGCTCTCTTTATGCAGCACGGACCCTCATTATGTATCACTCTGAGAAATCCTGCTGTTTTCTCTGTTTGCAAGGAAGCCTCAAGCCTTTTCTCAGCAGCTGTCACTCGGTTTGCAAAAAAAAAAAACCCAAAAAAAAAAAACCTCTCAGCACCATGGCGATTAAATACCATTATAACTTTCCTCCTTCTGCATACTACAGTAGGCAATCAATATGGGCTTACATTTTATGAGACAAGGAGTTAACTTGTTCAATTACGGTGCAGACAGCTCTATTCTTTTGTAACAAGTAATCTGGGTAGGGAAATCGATACTGACAGGCCCGATGCACGCCAGCTAATTTCATATTATCCTCAGCCAATCAGGTACCTGCAAATAATAGAGTTGTTGTTACAGTTCATTATGGGGAGGTGGGATCAATATCGGTACAATAAGAGGATTGGCAATGCATCTGCTGCATAAGTAACCCTGAAGGGAAAGAAGGTCCCACCAGCGCAGCCGGCACGCTCACATTTACATAGCCGGGGAAAACAAAAGTGTCAGAGAGGTCCCTGCTCCCTGACCTGCAATTAAAGATGAAAACACCCCAGAATTGGAGCAGGATAAACAAACCTCCCTCGCCTACTGCCAGGCTAAAACAGAGAGGGGGCAAAGTTGAAGAAAATGTTAATAGCAGATTAAAAGACATGCATATGCTTCGTAGAATGAGATAACACATGCACGGCTAAATGAACCAGAAACAATCTATTATTTTTTGAAGCACTACATTAATATACAATGTATGTTTGACAAAATACAAGGCAGAAGGGAGAAAACAGGCAGTTGAATTCTGATGAAGATTATATATATTTTATACAGGCGATATTTCATGGAGCATGTTTTTCTTTGATGATGCAAAGCCCTGCCTATGTTAACATTTATTATGCAGGGTGTGCGAACGGGGCACAAGAAAAATGAGAGATCCTGGTATTCAAATTAGAGCTTAGAGAGGGAAGTCTGTGGCATGTGTTTAAAACAGCTTGAGAAGTAACAGTGTGTTTGTTATTTCATTGATTTAAGAAATACAACATAAAATGTCATAAAAACATTAAAGAAAAAATAAATTTTAAAAATGGCAACAAATATTTCTTTGAAAGAAATGGGTCTCTTTAGAGAGAAAAAAAAAATCAGTTTTACCTGTCCTCACTCACAGAATAGACACCAGAAATATCCTGGAAGAGAATACTTACACCTAATATTTTCACAAAACCTACTTTTTTTCCTCCCCACAGTAGTTACCTAGTTTGAGACAACAATTTTGCTTTTACAGGCAGGGAAAACTTGCATTCTTCCCTGACTTACAGCGGAGATGCAGCTGTTCATTAAACCCTACCCTTAAATCACTGGTTTCCCTGGGACAGAAATCCACCAGAGCTGGCCAAAACCACATCAGCTGGGGAAATGCTTTTGGAAACACAACTTTCATCACAGTGTAAAATAACACATACCACCATGAGCAGGTACAGGCTTTCTAAATTCAAAAGTATGCTCTGAGGATTAAGATATAAGGGCTTAAAATGGGAGGTAAAACTAGAGGGCATCTAGAATATGTAGTCTGGAACAAGCAAACAAACCAACCCACAAAAGAATCTATTCCAAGGTCTTCCACCTGTACAGTAATAAGGCATTTGTTGTTCATCATCCTATTGCCCTGTTTATGCTCCCCAACTTTTCCCTTCTAAAAGTCTAACTGCTCTGTATCTGGATTTCCCCCATTATTTTGAAGAGAACAGTTCTCTAAGCAGGGCACAGTGCTGCCTCTCCCAGCAGAGGCTCTTCACAGTTCGCCAGAAGCCGTATTGCCATCAACTGAAGACTTAGGAACTCGATCTTCTATCTTAAACCAATCCATTTAGTGCATTTTGATCCTCCCATGTCACTTCCATCTCAAGATATTCTATGATTTTCATCTTTAAAATTCTCTTCCACTCACTTTCAAATAGCACAGTGAGTATGGAAGATAAATTCACTCCCAATTTTGGAAGCACTGTAAATTCAAAGTGCTCTGATTTTCAAATGGACTCATGTACTACATAGATGTAAATTTCCACCAATTGCAAATTTAAACTTGGAGTAAGAGTATCTTCATTTTAAAACCAACACAAGCTGGATTTAAGACTATCTGTATCCATCTTTTCTTGCATATCTTATTCATAAACCCTTGGAATTCTGCAGCAGAAGGGACCTCAAAGATCATCTAGTTCCAACCCGCCACCATAGGCAGGGACATCTACTAGAACAGGTCGCTCAAGGCCTCATCTTACCTAGCTTTGAACACCTCCAAGGGAGGGAGTATCCACACCCTCTCTGGACAACCCCTTCCAGTGTTCCACCACCTTCACTGTATTGAACTTCTTCCTAAATGCAGTGTGACTTTCTGCTGTTCCAGAGAAAACTCATCCTAGTCAAAAGTGACCCATATGGCTTGGAAATCACAATGTATCTTGTTTGGTGGAGGTGCATTTTTACAAGGACTTGGGTGGGGCAATCTGCGTGGCCTCAGGAAATCAAGACTGAAGCCTGCCTTTGGGTCTCAAGTGTAAATAAATTCAATGGTTTTGACAACCTCTACTGACACTTCTTCACATAAAACCCAAACAAATCACTACATCATTTGGTACATTTCAATCTGGCCATCCATTATTATCCCTGAAAGGCTCACAGGCAGGGATATTTGCACATCAGGATAGGTTTTGTGGGCAGAGCAGCCCATCCAATCCTTGCTTGGTGCTCTAGTACTGTTCTGAAACCCAAAATGACCACCAGCTCAATCTCTCCCCTTCACTTGTACTGCATGGGATGTGAAAGTGCTGTCAGCATTAAAGGCCCTTTTGAGCCAGCCTTAAAAGAATGAGTTTTTCTTAACTCTGTAGTTCTTTTTAGTACATGGTAGCCTTTGGAGTAGATTATTGGTAGCCTAATTTCATTCATTACTTATCCTGGACATTTTTTCATCAAAATGCAAAGCAAGGCACAACTAAGAAGAGGGCCAGGCACCTGTCTACATGCTGGATTCTCACTGCAAACTCTTAACTCGTAGTAGTTTAACATAAGCAATAAACACCAAGTACAAGAAAGATTTTATGTGTCTGTCATTAATGTGTCAAAGCCATAAAAAATGGAGTTCAGAGAAGTCTCACTGCTAAGAGTACTGGTATTACTTACATTAGAGAAACCAAATGGTTTGTCTGTGCCATGAGCAAAATAGCATGGTCTAAAAGGTGCCTTGGAAGTGTGTCCTCAACTGTGCCACACCTCCACCCACTGCTGACATCAAGCAATCAGTATTTTATTTGCCTCACATGTTAAAATATTGCACAGAATACAAAAAAATGAAAGCACACCCATATGTTTTCAGCTTACGTCTCATTAGCATGCAAAACTAGCACAGAGGCTGTCAAAGAGAAAGGCCTCACAAACACTCTAACCACTTGGCTATCTCACAAGTTAAGCAAGGGACACACATAGCAGGGAACACGGAAGACTGATTCATATCTATCCTCATGTGCTCTGGAGTAAAAGTAAATCAATGTATATTAGCTGGAAGCTACCAGCAGCAGCCAGACTCCCAGGATCTCTCTAGGTGCACTAGCAGGCATAAGTAAGAAATATGTGCATTTCTCAGGAAGGGATAAATGGTTCTAACTCGTCCTCAGAGAGTCCTCCTATGTATCAGCACTACTATTCTCCTGATAGATGCTCATTTCTCACAGCCGAGTGTCATAAATACAGGCTAACTTTTATATCACCGCTCCCAAGTGAGCATCCTTTTAAATTGTGAATCGTTAGAGCTCATCAAAACCTAGTTAAATTAATAGAAGGGTGAAATAGGGTTTTGTTTCAAATCCTTAAAGCTCATGGATCTGGAGTACTATAAACATGCTTCCCCCACCCTGTTATGCTCTGCGTTGGCACAATAGATTCATCTGTTTTTAAAAAGGGTTGAATCTTCACATCAAACCAGGCAGTAAACAGCAGGACTGAGTTCAATTAGATCAGTTAATTTTTCTGAGACAGCAAAACAGGGCAGTGTTGGAGAATGAAATTCACCTCCCATGACATGTTGTGTAGTCATCCAAAATCCTGTACCATGGAGGAGAACGCAAGGGCTCAGCCCACTGACATTTCAGACTAGCTCATTTAGCAAGCACAACTGGTGGCTAGCCCTTGTGGATTCTACTTATCCCTTGGTAAAATAAAGATAATTATCCCTTTTCATTTCATTCTCTTAGAATTCAACTTTACAATTGCTCCCATTAAAGATACCTGCTGTGATTCTTGCAACTAAAGCAACAATTGATACATTTGTAGAATGATGTGTCATATGAAACATTATAGTAAAATAACAGCCTCACACCTCCAGCTATGGGTATTGTGCATAAGTATTTCTAAAAGGCAGCTATTCCATTTAACAGCTACTAAATCCTTGGATATATTTATTAAAAGGCACCGAGCAATTCATGTTTAATTACTTCATAAAAGAAACAGAAGTAGCAGTGGAGGAAGAGTTAAATACTGTACTAAAAGGAAGAAGCTACAACTAATCACAATTAAGAGGAAGTCCCAGGCTATTTAAATGCTACAATCCAATTATATCAGGTAAAATGAATTACTCCTTTAATGCTGACTTTATATGAAGATACCTTCTTATTGCTCTCATTAATAATCATCAGACATCATTTTAGCCCATATTGGCTGCAATAACATTTCTATTAGCATCATGGTGTAGCAGGGCTGACAATTAAAATAAAAAATAAATCAAACTCGGAACTGAATAAATGTAATTACAGTTCAGAAAAGAGCTTTTATGACTATTTGATTAGTCAACTGAACAGTACTTATCTTTTAAATCTTAAACTTCAGTGAAATTAAATTTTAGACTACTTATCACAGTAAAAAAAAAAAAACAACTAAGATACAGGCAGCAGATGTTTTCAGGAGTTATTTAGCTATCTCAGAACCAATGTGAAATATTTTACTTGAGAAGCATCAAGTGAAATGGACTTAATAGAGATGTGCAATATGAAATTACAGAGGGCATTTAATAAAAGCAACCCAACCAATCAATAAAACCTTCTGTAGTAGACATAAGTGAGCAGGCTCTTTAGGTCGTCCATCTCTAGGCTCCATGCACCTTTTTCTGCCTGGAAACCTTACCCTGGAAAACCAGCAAGCAATACATAACACAAGACAAGAGCATGCTCTATGACAAACACTACCACAGCCCAGCCCACAAACAGCAGTGGAAGCAGACTTCTCTAGGCTCAGAAGATTTTCATGGGATATATACAGAACCTCAGAACTGTACCCAGCAGTGGTGACATACAGTGATGAGCTAGTTCACAACACCTACGTAAAAACAAACAGCACTTGTGGACTTGGCTGTTCCAGAAAGGTGAGAATTATTTATGGGCAAAGAGCAAATAATCATGGCAACTTACCCACGCCAGCTATGGAACATTGCCAGTCCCAGGCAGCTCAAAGGGATCTGTGAATGTTTGAAAACTTATAAAACAAATATTTGATCAACTATGCATCACTATCAAATTTTCTCCAGGAGCATGAGGAATTTTTATTTCCATCCTTGAATGTTTGATGCCAAGAAGTTGTGAGTAACTCATTTACACAACAAAACATGCAGAACTATTCTTCCCCTTCCCTCTTTTTTTTTTTTTTTTTTAAGGGGTTGGGGGGAAGAAAGGTATTTTGATAAGAGTTACTATATAGTCAAGTTTTTCATCCTACACTGAGAAATCCTATTTTAACTCCTTCTAAGATTCAAGAGCTTAAACTAGGAATCTAGTCCCCATGGCTGCAGAAGAGCATTGCAACAACTACATTCTTTTATCCTCATCTTCTATACCAAGACACTTTTACTAAGATCACATTTGAAAGTGAAGCTCCACTCTCCCCCAGGGATAAAAACAACACCAACTTCAGCTATAGAAGCATTTACAGTTGTTTTTTTGTTGTTTGTTTGTTTGTTTGTTTTCCCCTGAAAAGTTACCAGCAACAAGAAATAATCCAAAACCCAATCACAAAAGTTTTCCTGCATTTTCAGGAAACAAAAGTGCAATTCAGTATAAGCAGATGTAGCAACATCAGAATAAATTACTGTCAATAGAGAAGAAATTTTTGAAAGATATGGCAATCAGGGCATATTGTCTCCTAACTCTCCCAGATCCTTCAGTGAACCTCCCTTTCTACACTTCTAGCAGCCCTTCTTCTGTCACAAGTACCAGCAACAAGAGGTACTCATCTGTCATACAAGCTAATAATCAAACTAAAAGAAAGCACTTATATAGTCCAGACTCAAGGAGAAGCATTTGTGTTGCCAAAGGACAAGCGTGTCCAACCTGAAAATATTGGATACACATCAGCTTCTAGGTAGGATTTCTTTTAAATTCCAATGTTTCCAGAACAAAGCTTTGAAGCCACGCTTCTGGCCTTGCATCCACCACTGCAAGTTGAGTTGCTGCTTGCCTATCATTACAGAACCTTTGTTCTAGACACCGCTCACTGGATAAGAGTGCATTAAAGCAGTTACACAGCTTGGCCTTGTGTAGTCCTGCTGCTTGGGGAGCAAATTGAAGACATGTATCCAACTACTGCTTACTATCCAACACACTTGTTACAGGTGCTCTGCCCCAGATTCCCACAATATATGACCTACAGCAAAATTCTATATTGAGAATGGTGTTTTAATTCACTAGGCCTTCCTGTGACACACAATCAAGATCAAGAGGGTGAATATCAAAGCACAGAAGTGTCACCACATCATTCTTAGCCCAGGTCCACAGCAATGGCAACATGTGAAACTGCTCTATAATCTTGCAGGGGCAAGGGCTGCTTTCTGCCCAGTGCCTACACAAGCTAAACTGTTACTGTAGATCAGTGATTTATTGGTCCACTGACACATAAATTAAGTTACAAGAAAATGTAGGGTTTACTTCTGGGGAAAAGAGAAAGCATGCAAAAATCACTGGCTTCATCCTTCCTCCAAGTGAGGAAGACCAGGAAAAGATTGGACTCCAAGCCCTTCACGTCTCATCTTTATGTAGTCTTCCTTAGTGCTGAGAATAATTACGGATCAGGGATTTCCAGATTCCCGTTCTAACTGAGCTCAACTAAAGCAGCTCAGTTTTAATCTAGACTTTATGTTCCAGGATGATCACACACAAATCTGGCATGTCAAGAGAGGGATTTACCAGAGTGAATGGAGATCTGGCAACTTCTTGTTGAGTTGAAGGCACTACAGACAACTTGCACCTCTTTAAAGAAAGAAACAGTCATTCGGTACAACTCCAAGATCTTGGCATAGCGGAATCTTTACCCAGTTTTAGTAGAGTTTGTACTCACAAAATAGGATTAATTGCAAGTGAAAACTATTCCAGCTGAGAAAGGAATTTGATTCAATCCAATTGCTTCAGAGAGAAAAGGAGAACCATGCTGCAAGCATGATGCTGTTTAAAGTTTAACAAAATTCATGTCCCAAAAAGCTGCAAAGACAGATGGGCCAGACGCGGGGAGCTCTATAAGCTTCAGGAGAGTCACTCTCTCAGCAAAGGCAGAACTTCAAAAGTTCCTTTCAAGTATCAGATGATAACTTTGGACTTTATCCCACTCAAGCAAAATGGCTCCCTTTTCCTGCCTTTGTGATTCAAGCGCTTACAAGCCCTTGAATCACCAAACTATTCCATCAGCTGACGAGGTGGTAACAGTTGAAATGCCATCAAATCTGAGTCAGAAAGATGGATACAGCGTGGTCCATCCAGGTGGAATTCTACAATCAACCAACAGTAGAAGTTGTGCTGCTGGCTGCAAGCAGCTTTGTATCAAGTCCAATATAAACAAAATACTTTGCAATTACTTAAAAGCAAAACATCACTTCTAGGAATGCCTGTTTTTTGCAGCACCGCACTTTACCTTCTCCATTAAAGAAAAAAAAAAAAAACAAACACCAAAAAACAACGATTACTCAGTGAAAAAACAACTCGAGCTCCTGCAATATGCAGCCACTGACTCTGTCCCAGATTACAGATCAGAAGTCATTAATTGCCATTTCACAAGTCACTAATTGCCATTTCACAACAGCCCTATTTCAGGACTGTTGGAAGTTTCGGTTCACAGTAGCTCGGAGATTTGCTGAGACAGTCCCAGTGCTTCCAACAGCAGGGCTGCTGTGGAACCCCAAGGTGGATCTATTTCTTTGGTCTGCAATACACTGTTTCAAGGTAGAGCTTTTGGGTTACTTTGCTAAAAAACTGTAGTTTCTTCTGTAAATGTCCAGGCTTCCATTAAAAGCCCATGTCTGTCTGTAATACAAATCTGAGTTTTACATTTTCAGTAAAGTAAATTCTTGACTCCTCCTGCATTGACTTGAAACATCTCTAGTTAATTTAGTTTGTATTCTACTGTTTCTTCAGTGCCTTTTAGTGGGGGGAAAAAAAATAAAACAAAACATACAAACAAAAGAAAACCAACCAGGTTTGAGTTTCAATGTAGAGAATTCTTTAAATCCTTGCAATTTCAACTGCTGATTATTTTATAAAGCCGCAGAGAGCAGTTTACAAGGAGCCAAATGGGTAATCATTATTCCCCATCAGCAATGAGCTGTGACTTGTGTAAATTGCATAATAAATTAGGTATTCTGAGATAAATGAATTTACAATAAACAATCATGGACTGAAAAGCTCTACTTCTTGTCTCCAAAGGCACAAGCTCTGGTTAAAATCAGCCACAGGTAGTTAAGTGATTGTAAACTGTAAAAATAAATCAACCTGATATAATTGCTCCAAGGAAAAAATTACCAACATATTTAAAATTTCAGCAGTGCACCTTTTCCCATATCCATTTGGCATTATCTAATTACCTTCACATTTCATTTCCATCAATGATATGACCTGGATTTTCCTTCTATAACTGTCAGGGAGGGGGCTGGAGGGTGGAGTGGAGGACCACAGTGATAAATCAGCCTCACCATTAGGACCGAAATGGCTCATCGCTGCAGCTCTAAATCCAGGATTTATAAAGATGTCTAGGCCATATAGCACACTTGTGGACACCATAATAAATTCATGAGCACATTGCCAAGGCAAACTACTTCATTATGTGGCAGGCTGCTAGCCATTAATCTAGCAGAGAGAGATTCCTGGGAAACTGAGACTGCTTGGAAATTTATGCAGGCCTAAAGTTACCCATTTCATTATGGATTTAATCTGCTCTTTCTGCCAGAGTGCATGAAAGGTTTTTACAGTTTAGATCAAGTGCTTGTAACTCCCTATTTTATATTATTTCTTCAACAATAATGTCCTAATTTCCCTCTCAAAAACTATTCAAACTCAATGCCTTCACGCTTGCCTTCCTCTAATATTACACTAGATAAAATATTTATACAATCAATTGACAAAGAGCAATTTTTTTCCTTTAAATGTTCCATTAACATGTAAATTTTCATATGATCTTTATCTCATAGGCAAAATGTGCTTCAAAATGCCCACCTTCTTCCAGGCAGTTAACCCTTTTGTAGGCTGTAAAGAATCCAGATCAAAACAGATTCAGTGGCCTCATTTCTAAAGCCCCTAAAGAGGTCCTGTATTTAAATTACTATTCATTGAAAGAAGATGTAGCTCCTGAAGTAATTTGCTTTCCTTTTTTTGATGGCTCATTCTCTCCTCCTCACGCACATGCACAAAGACACACAGACAAGCATTTCAAGTCCAACCCCTATAAATAAGGTTATTGCAAATGACTATTTTCAACTGTATAATAGAGTTTAATAAAACACCACTAATAATGCAGGATATTCCAAATGACACTGTGACTCCGACAGATGGAATTAGACTAATGAGACCAACTACAAAAGACTGATTGCATATTACCACCTTCCGTAAATAAAGATTTCTAAAGGTTCCAAATGGCCCTGTTAATTTATGGTCATTGTACTTATGCTACTAAGTGAGAAACTTGGGCCAAAATGTTTTCAGTGATTTGAATGTATAATCATACACAATGGGAAGACCAAAACCTGCAAAAATAAGTGTGAGCAAACAAAACCCTCCTAACTATTCCACTTTCTTTTGTGTTCAGTTTTCTTTCCTGTTATCTCAGTAGAATTTTTGGAAAACACCCCAATGCCTCACTGTAAATGGATCTCAAGGTTACATTTTCCTGCTAGGGTGGTTCTCATTAAATGTCTGAAGCTAATTTTAATGGAGAAGCGTTTCATGAGGGTTCCTTTGAAACTGTGATGGCAAATACCCTCTGCATCACCCTTCTTACAAGTCCTGGCAACTTACTATGTCAGCATGCACAGGAGATGTGCTGGATGATAAGACACCACTAGCTGATGGACAACCCAGGGCCATGATTTTAGTAACACAACCTTACCTTTCACATCAGTCTTAATATTAAAAGATGGCTATGGAGCAAGAAAACCCACAAGAACAAAACTCATATGTAATGTCTTCCTTTAAATAAAACTCTTCATTTTTCCTTTGTCTTAAATAAGAAAAGTAGCAGGTTGTCTTGTCCACCTCAGTAAGAGTTTTTTCCCTTGTCAGAAGCACCTGGCATATAGGGCAACTGCATCTCCAATACTGAACAAGTGTATGTTGGTGATAACTCTTTACCTAGTCATTCAGATATGCAGACTCTATGAATAAAACTTCCATCCACATTAATTATTGCTCTGGTAAGATTTAGCATCTTTGGGATAAAGCACTTGGAAGAGAAAACTTGTGAGCCACCTATCTGAAGAAACCAAACCAACCAACCAAAACCAAATCAAACCAAACCCCTAAAACAAAACACAACCCAAACCAACCCAACCCCAAAGCCCTTTCTTTTCCTTAGCAGATGAAATCTATACTGCAGAAGGCAGCCTGGGCCCAGTTTTATTTTGCTTTTTACACCTAAGAAAGGGAAAATGCCAGTTACTTGGACAGCATGTGAGTTGGAAGAAGATCCATGTGCAAAAAAACAGAGGTTCAGATTCAGTAGTTCCTTACATCTCTCTAACTTGCACAGACATCACAGTCCACTCAAGGTTTGCTTGCTTATGCTAATCTGCACAGTCCTTTTTCCCCAAAATACTACCTCTTTGCATCCAATAACAGACAAGGACACTACAACACAGGGACCAGCTTTGTTGAACTCTGGTATAAAACACTTATATGGAATTAAAATGGTCATAAAAATACTATCAATCAGTCATTTAATTATTACTTTTAAAATTACATAGCAGAGATGCTGCAGAAAGTTAAGCTAAAGACAAGGAACAGGAATATATAAGGGACTAAACGGTGCATTTGAACACTTCCAGCAGGATTCCAGCTTTTTACAGCAGAAAAAAGAGATTCTGCATCAATCCAGGACTTAGGCATAAAACTATTCTTAGTAATATTTGTAGCTTGCTAGAAGTGAAGAAAGTCAGACATCTTTCACACAGGCTCAGTCTGAATCAAAAAACCTTAGTAATTAGCTGTACAGGCCTTAACTATGGTCTATTATATTTGTAATCCCCAAATCAATGCATCAGTGTTCTATAAACCTTTGTGGCTTCAATACTTAAGACCTCCTAGAAGAGCCATGACTGTCTTCAAATGTTACTGCTGATGTATTTTAGCAATGACCAATAATGACATCTTTCTAAGACGAGACAACTGCTTTCTGCCCTGTGGTCAGATCTTTCTCCAGCTAATCCATCTACCTTGGGAAACAGTTCATATATGCAACTGGGACGCATCAGACTTGAAAGAAATTACTCCTTAGAACTTCACTGCCAGTAAAAACATAGCTACAATAAACAGCATGCCCCAGCCACATGCAGAAGAATTCCTTTCTGGAAATAACCACATGGAAAGCAAGAAGTCCAAAACTGTTAAATGAGTTCTGAATAGCTGGATTAAATTGGTTCTTCTCAAAATGTAGAATACTAGGAGTTGGAAGGGACCTTGAAAGACCATCTAGTCTAATCAGAGAAGGATCACCTAGAGTAGTTCACACTCTAAGATAGTAGATCCTAATGTGGAAGTCAAAGGTTCTCAAAGTGTGAAGGAAGTCACTTTATCTCTNCCAACGACTTAACTATTTTTTTTTTTTAATAAAAATTTTTAAATCACACTTTGCTTAGAAGTCACTGATGGTCATCTCACTGCATTTTTAGGTAGCCAAAACTTTTACCGCTTCTTTAAGAAAAACAGACCTCATTTTTTAATATGCCTTATATTTCTTACATCTTTCTCTCTCTCTCTTTTTTTTTTTCCTCCCCCTATCATTTCCTTTATCAAAGATGGCATTAGGACCCAGACTCTTCAAACACTGAGAGCCTTGACCTGAGATCCACCTCAAATGCAGGAGTCTCCCAGATCATTTCAGCAATGTTTGAATGTTTCCCAGAACCACAGAGCAAGTCTATACATCAGGCTTCTGAAACACCCAGAGCAGCCAATAAGTCCTCACATCTCTCTGCACTCGGGTGGGATTTGCAGTCATAGATGCCAGGATCTCACTAGAACACACTTGTGTGCTTTTAGAGCCATGAATTTGCCATGGTTTGGGACTTACCACACAAATGGCGAACATTTAAGAGGTTGTCTGAAACTTCAAGCTCAAGTTCAGTGGAAAGTCTTCCTTATAACACTTGTAATTCTCTCATCTTCAATACTTAAGACAGCTTTGGGACTAAGCTATTACAAAGCCCCATAACACTGTGTTCTTCATGGGATACTCTAAGAAAACGAGTAACTGATTCTCCACACTCTCTGTTTTTCAAGACTTTATGTGTATTTGGCTATACAATAAAAATAAATTTCCACCAGCAAGCTGAACAAAATCCAAGGTTTTAGCGAAATTCAATCCATTTAGACCAATGCAAATACAGGAAATAGAATACAGCTTAGCAGTGTAAAAGCACATAAAACCTACAAAACGTTTCTGAGGCAGTGATGCATGCCAAAACACCAAAAATAATATGTCCAATGATCCACATACTTTTTTTTTTTTTTATGTAGACAACACAAGCCACAGGAGTCACGTTTGTATATCTAAATTGGTAGCCTGTTCCAGAGCACAAAGGAATACATTTAATATTAGTCAGATATTAAAAGACATGCATGCATCAACAGTGAATGACATCTGAGTAGGGAGAAGTACTTGAAGAAAAAAGATGCTTTAAGACAGCCAACTCACTAGAAATGCTGGGCCCAGAGAGCCAGATTCCTGGCTACTTTCTTCAGTCTTACAGCTTGATGAACATACCAGTCACAAGCAGATTGATGCCTTTGTACAGAGAGTCATTAAATAGAGAAATAAGATCTTGAGCACCCTTTCAAGCTCCCAGCAACTCAATGGGCTTAAGCAAATAGATGGTTTGATTATTTCAACACTTTGGCTTGTATCTTGCTTCTTGCTTGCCCACTAGGCACTAAGTGGGTGCCTGTAAAAGGAGAGCAGTGTTGATGGCAACAGCGGTGCTCAGTGCTTGCCTACGACACACTGAGAGTGCTCGTAACTCTTGTGTATCTAAGAGTATGTTCTTTCAGCCTGTGCTTTATTGAAGAAGGCTAACTAAACCTCTCCAACAGACTAAAAGGAACTGAACCACACAAGGCCAGAGATTTTTAGGGTTGTGGATCGGGGCTGAGACTTTTCAGCAGAGTTGTGCACTCAAACCCACGCAGAACAGGAGCTCATTTATTGCTGACTGGTGCCATTAGTTCCTCTATTAATTATTTTCCACAGTTCTACTAGAATTCAAATTAACTGCAAAACATACAAATTTTAAAAGCAAATAAGAAAAGTCACCTCTAAGTATTTTTCTGAAGACAGCTTCTTAGCTGCAGTTACCCCATCTAAACTTCCTCAGAGTGGCAAGAAACTGTTTACAGAGCGTCTCTACACACAAAAAAAACAAACAAAGAAAGAAAAACCAAACAAAAAACCCCTAAAGCAACACAAAACCAGAAGTAATAAAGTTCCCCTTTCCAGAAAACCTATCATCCGGAAAAAAAAGTGGCTCTGTGAAGAAGGCACCTCAGGCACTGTCAGCTTAACTTGCACAAACTTGGGGGTTAAAAAAAAAATTGTAAATGATCAGAGCTCCAAGGTGAACGCTGCCAACACTTTCTTACCAGGGGGTAGAAAGCCAGATGAGTTAAATACTTCATGTTCGATGAGAGTTATGCCTTTAAACTGTTGGCACCACTGATCCTTCGGGTTGCTGAAGTTAAACTACACTGTCATTGCCAAAAAGCAGCAGCAGCGGGTGCCAACCAGCCAGTCCCCAAGTAGGCTGATGAAATCTGGTGCAAGCAGAGAGCAACAGCAGCAGGAGTGAGGCTACTGAATGGATGAGACATTACGAAGAGGAGTAATAAAGCTAGAAAGGATGAGCTCCTCCGTAATTTTAGGTAAATCCTGGAAAGAAGAAACAACTGAGCACATGAAATACATGTACACTATGTGAGTGAGTAGCACTATTGAGCTACAAAGCTTGCATGTCAAAGGGACTTGACATTTGCACCACATTCTGGGCAGGTACAAAACACAGTGAATCCCCAGCCATAAACCACACTGAGTATTTCACCCCTTAGATTTAAATCTGAATGATTACTGCATCATCATTTGCTTTGTCTGGTTCATATTAGTGTTAGAGATAAAAGTCTTTTTCTCAAAAGTATCTTTTAAAATGAAAGAAAAAAAAAGAAAGCCCTAATTTAAAGGTCAGAATGTAGCCTGCTTATCTCCCCCAATCTAACTCATAGAATCACAGAATCAAACAATGCAAGCTGAGCAAGAAACATCAAACGGGTTACTTGCTTACCATCACAAGTTAAGTACAATATTAACCTTGATAAATGTAAGATAATCCTATTTTGATTTGAAAGACTCCACAAACCTGCCTGTGAAATACTCCCATATTTTGCTTTCAGCAGTTCATTAGAGAGCAGAACTCCTCCAGTAGAGGGGAAAAAACAGCATCAACATACTGCCTTGATAATCTGGATCCTCAAGGCTGACCCCCTAACAGAACTACACTGCCTGCAAGCATGACCCAAAGTCTTTACTCATGTTGTAAGGACAGGATTCTGGAGTAACCAGTGCATTAACCCTGAAGTAACGCTTCATGAACTTCACACGGGAAGGGAAAACACAAAATAACAACAGAGATCATAATAATAAAAATATATGTAGAAGCAGACTAAGTTTTTGGGTTTTTTTTAATAAACTTCTATTACAACAAATTTGTAGTATTAAGTATTTGAAAATATATATATCTCATTTTTTTTAATCTGACATTAAAAGCACTCTTCTGTCCTGCCATAGTCAAACTATTTTACATCCTATCTAGAAGGCAGTACAGCTACCACATGTATTTGTGCATTGTGTTGTATCACAGACTCAGCTCACGAAGGGAATCCTCAAACTTACAGGAGCACCACTGACATTATTTTGTTTTCCATAGCACAAAATTATTAACTCTATTCAGATATATCTTTGAAACAGCCCAGAAAATTGTTCCAGAGAATATGAAAGTCCAATCTCTCATCAGAGATGATTTTGGACCAGAAAAGAGCTTTAAATTCACCCTGGTACCACTTTCTCATTGCATCAGAGGCCCTGGATGAGCCTTCCCTAAGTCATACAGGGAAAAACGCCAGGAATTCACCAGCCCACTCATTTTTTCCTCAATAAACATTTTCCACATCAAACAAATCAAAGCATCATTATCAGCATGGTCTGTAGATTGTATTATCGTTATTGAATCCCATTCTCTTTGAATGGAAAGACACTGGTTCCCCAAAGACCTTCCTCTCCCCACAGCCCTCTCCCACAAGTCCTCATCACTGTTTTTTTTCTGGGGAAGTTTTCCATTCTGAGCTTGAACTTGAACACCAAGGATGGTGCAATGGTTGCGTTTTCTTCTCCGAGGCCACAGTGCCAGGAACTAATGATATGTGAAATGTTCCATCCCTGCAGGTTTTCCCGCTCAAACATTTCTCTAAATAAATAAATAATTAAAACAATGGTGTGCACCACGTTCCAGTCCTCAATTCCCGCAGCAGCTCAGGTCCTTAAACTGAATAATTTGCCTCAGCTTGAGTATTGCAAAACCCATTCAGCAAAAGATTATGGGCCTTTAAGTGCCATCCAGGCCTGAAATATGACTCTAGGGCTTTAAGATGTCAGACTTGAGAATTGCTAGTGAATATTCTGTTCTGGCAATACTAAAACTACGGTTATTTAGCAATATGGGAGCAGGCAAATGGGGGCAGGGGAGAGAAACAATCTGACAGAAGGGAAAGACTATAACTTAGCAGAAAGAGAGGAGCAGTTTTCATATGTGGCCGCATTAATTCTTTATGGAATAAAATGCATTTGTGAATCAAAAAGCGGATGCAGATTTATAATCTCACTTAAATCTGCCAAAAGCAAGTAAATGAATACTGAGAGCTCATTTTAGTTCAGGAAACAATTTATGAGGATACGTGGGTGGGTGCAGGTACTGCACATAAACCATCTCAAGGGGAATTAGCAACTGCTTCTGCTCCTCGTAACAAAGAATAAATAGACTAAACTGAAAATTAGCAGCACCTCATTAAATGTAAAACCATCTTCATATAAAGCAGCTAAGACTCAATCCTTTAAAAATTCAGAAGGTGCAGTGTAACAAGAAAGCCAAAGGAGCTTTCGGCCTTCCATCACAAATTATTTAGGCTTCAATTGTGGCATCAAGCCAAAGCTTATAGATGAAGCAGTTGTAGGCCACTTCCCCTGGTGAAAGTTGCCTTCTGAACTCACATTGTTGTGCCCTCTTCAGCTCTTCATAACTCCCCCCTCACCTTTCCATGGCAGAGGTGAGGAGATCTAGTCTTGTGGGTTGTGTCAAGATACTGCTCAGGGATTACTAGGAACTCCATGTATCTCTAACAACGCCTGGATGCTCACAGAAAAGTTTAGGCAATGTCCCTTTCAACCCAAAGCATTCTATTGTTGAGGCTCCTTAAGTAACTGGTCCTCACTGAATCCCAGCTCAGGATCTGAAAATGCAGCTACATTCCTAACACTAGAGGTGCTCCAGATGTGTTCTGTGTACACATTGAAATTCCTCACTTACAAATCTTCACCCGCAACTCCCAGTCTTTGAGCTCCATTTCTACTTGCAGTCTCCTAAAAATTTTACTTAAAAATTAAGTAAATATTAAAACAAACCAAAAAGCCAAAACAAAGGGCAGCCTGCCTGTGATACTGGACCTGACAGAAGAGGCAGCTGAATTGGCTCAGCTAAAGAGTAATTCTGGCAAGTATGAGCTGCCCACTATAATTGAAGATCATGTTCATGAGCACCTAAGGAATATGAACGTGCACAAGTCCATGGGGCCTGATGAGATCCACCCACAGGTCCTGAAGGAACTGGCAGATGAAGGTGCTAAACGACTATCCATCATATTTGAAAGGTCATGGCAGACTGGTGAAGTTCCTACAGACTGGAAAAGAGCAAATATAACATCCATTTTCAAGAAGGAAAAAAGGATGACCCTGGGAACTACAGACCAGTCAGTCTCACCTCTGTGCCTGGCAAGATCATGGAGCAGATTCTCCTGAAGCCTCTGCTAAGGCAGACGGAAAACCAAGAAGAGGTAATTGGTGGTAACCAGCATGGCTTCACCAAGAGCAAATCATGCCTGACAAATTTGTTGCTTTATTTAATGACGAAGTCACAGCAACAGTGGACAAGGGAGGGGCAACTGGACCTGGACAACCACCTACCTGGACCTGAGTAAGGCGTTTGACTCTATCTCATATGGCATCCTGGTCACCAAACTGGAAAAACATGGACTTGATGGGTGAAGCACTGCTGGATAAGGAACTGGCTGAATGGTTGCACGCAGAGAGTGGTGATCAAGGGCACAACGTCCACATGGAGACCAGTGACAAGTGGCATCCCTCAGGGGTCAGTATCAGTGCTGGGACCAGTGTTGTTTAATATCTTTGTCCATGACATGGACACCCTTTTGGCTTTCCAGTACAAGTCATGCTAAAAAGTCTGTCCCCATCTTTCTCCTAAGCCCCCTTTATGAATGGTTTCTCTCTATCTTTTACAATCCTTTTAGCACCAGATGAAAGTTTCCACAAAGGATTGGGGCAATATTCATTGTCTCAATTTTGGAGTCTCCAACCTAAAAGGAAACTCATGGGTCTGACTTCCAGTAACCTTTAAACACATACCTCAACCATCAGACCTTTTGGGGAAGTCTCAGTTTGGACTTACGATCTAAAACCCTGTCATGTTTGAAACTACGCCTCCTCAAGCTGTTTTCTGTGTTCAAATTCCCAGTGGTTTCACTACACAGGAGATTCAGTACTGATCACCTGACCTGGACGTAGATGTGACAACCAGGACTATATATTTATTTCATTAAAAAAACCCAAAAAAACTTAAACCCCTGAGATAGTAGAGACTGATCTCCAGTCTGAAAGAGCTCCACCAATACATCAAGTGCTAATAACAAGCTCTGATTTATGTCTAGTGCCAGAGGAAGGGTGGTGCCAGGTAAGTCATGTTGGTACTGTGCCATTTAGGTTTTCCACGGAGAAGCAACATCACATCACTTTGCCTAGCTTACGAGAATTGTAATATTGGAATTATAACTGCAAGTGACTTGATCTATTCACAATTAAGAGACTTACTCGGAGAACACTGAAATACAGGCAATTACCAAGAAAAGCTAAGAGAAAATACATTAAGGTTTACATCTGATGTTAATCTTCATAACTAAGAAAATCAGTAACAATTTATTATGTTTATAAACAAGAAACTCATTAAATTGGCTCAGTGCTGACTGCATATTATATTGCATGAAAAAAGATAAGATCTTTTACTCAAGTTTTCCATATTACTGTTGTTTTGAGTTTTCCTTTGGCTCCCTACAATAGGCTTTTACAAAGACTGGGTTTTGACATGATTTCCTGACACTGATGGATCAAAGCAGTTAATAACCCAGAAGAGGCATCAAGAGGAAGGTTCATCTTACAACCTCCCAGTCATTAGAAGCACCCTGAGGTGACAGAGAAAGCTAAAATTGTGTCAACTCCTTTCTGGAGCAGATCCAACATATGCAAGTGAAACGTCCTTACTAGTCCATGGATTTATTGAGATAGAAATGGCAGAGTATTAGATCTGAAAAATATGAGTTACTGTCAGAACCATCTCTCTCTTAGTAACTCTTCAAATACAACAGCGTGAGATGACAGAGTATGAATGTGTCTACTAATGGGCAATAAAACAAAGACAAGAGCTGATGATTCATGTTGTAGCAGAAGGAAGGTTTCTCTCCAGTCCAAAGATGTCTTCATTATAGATTCATGCCACATTAAAGGCACATGCCTAAATGAACATGATCAGGATTAAGGAGTAATTTTAAAACATTCCTCAAATAAAATATATATAAAAAATGTATCGCTTTATATTTTAGCAGTAAATATTTCACCTGAAGGAAAATAGTGATTGATCCTTAGGGCTTAAGTTTCCAAATATTTAAGAGATGTAACTTTCCTGAGCCCTGTCGTTAATGTTCCTGAAGTCACCTGCCATATGCTAATGTGCTCAGCTGCCTGAGTGTTTGCAGGATGAGACCTTTTACTCATTACATTCATAAACAGGAAGGCCAGCAGAGACCATTACAGTCTGGGCTGACCTCCTGCAGAAGATAGGCCATCAAATTTCAAATGTAATATAATTAGTGTTCTCAGCTTTAACTGATAACAGCAGCAAATACCCCATGGAGCCTTTAAAAACGTGTCAGGCAAATTTACACGTAGGTGGTGTGCTTTGATGTGTGTCACTGAAACATCACCACAGCTAAGCTCATTCATGTCCAGAACTTCCTGGATTGTTAATTTTTTTTTTTTTTTTAAGCTATTCCTGACAGTCTTGCTGCTTCAGGGAAAGCTGCAAGGACTGTTTATTGTTCTTGTCTTCTTCCTTAATATTTTTAAGCCCTTCTCCAGGCAATGGCCTAAGATTTTTTTTTCTTTTTTTTTTTTGTTATTTACTTGCCTGAAATGATTGTGAATATGGTGCCTGAGGGTTCTGCAGGCTCTCTGAGGAGAGCCACTGACACTGCATTTTTTTATTTTTTAACCCTCACCAGTATCAATAGTCTCAATTACATTGTTTTTTCTCTTTTAAAATTACTTTTAGCTAAGTGGTCTTGAAAAAAACCCTCTCCAATTAACCCTTACTAAGACATTTCAGATTTTATTAGTATTTAAGCTTTTGAATCACTTATGCCATCACCCAAATTGGCTGTGCTACATTTTTCTCCCCAGTGAAAAAAATTATTCCTCAATAATCATTAGTGTCATCAAATTACAATTCCATGGAGAGCCAGATCATATGACTACACCACTGAACACGAATATAATTGTAAAAGATGAATGGCAAGCCATCCTGGATTTTCTGGGTGTGAGTTTTATATCTATTTTACTGTATTTGCCAGTTTTGAGGCTTCTGGAAATATTTTGTGGTTAGTCACAGGAAGGTTGAAATGTCTTTAAGGAATCAACAACACCAAAAAGTCTCACTTCTGGTACAAGCTCACTCTCCTACTGTAATACTACCAAAATACAACTATGAGAAACAGAAGTTATCTAGCCAAAAACTAGCAGGAACCAAATCACAGCCTGAACTCAGCCTAATCGTACCCTGCATCAATGAGCAGACACCAAATCCCCTTTTTCAGGGCAATCAGAATTTTGTGCCATACTGAGTGTGATATTTAGTGATATATGTGACAGCATTACAAGACACAAAAACAATGGTATTTCTCTGGGCAAGAATTTGGAAGCAGGTACAGAGAAGTGAAAGCTGTGCTACCTTCAATAGTTCCCACCCATTAAATATTCACAAACACAGGCTAATCTTCATTAATTTGGCCCAGATGAAGCCACCCTAACTGACTAGCTTCAGAATTCTAGTCAAACAAGTCTTAAAACTAAGTATTTTCCCCAAATATTATTTAAGCAGATTGACTGATCATGCAGTTACTGAGACTTTACATATAGTGCAGCTTTAAGAACTTCCCCCCTCCAAATCTGCCCTGGCTCTGAACTCTGAGAGTGTGGTTTATGGTGGCACTGCCAAGACACAGCTTCAATTAGACTATGGCAGTGCTGTCAGGTGCTGGAGCCAATTACCTAACATGCAAATGTTTCAAAGAAGGCAGTGCTTTGTCAGGACCAACATGATTTCCATCCACCAGTTCACCATTTCAGAACCAGAAGCACATAACTCAGAAACACTAAGTATACAGTAAAAGCATCAGGTGCTGATTTACACATATGTATTGACCGATGCTATCAGTGGGGTATTTACCTTAATCAATATTAAAAGATGCAACTAGTGATTTAAATGCTTATCTGTGAGCTGCTCATTTCCTCTGCGTGAATTTGGTAGGAACAATTTGCTACCCAACGTCTTTCTATCTCAATTTATATTCAAGAGCACATTTCTCAAATTAGTGTCATCAGTATTTTATAATTCAAGTGTACAGATACCTCTGAAAGCTTTACATTTGAAAACATTCTTGGGACTGGATCCTCATTATGGGTACTTGGTGATAATGATGAAGAAACAGATGTTAGAAGAAGTTGTATCCCAGTTCTTGGATACACTGTTAACACATCAATGACAAAGTCTCTATCATTTATTACTTGATACCATTCCTACTTCTGCAACGTTGTTTTCCCTTCCTTGTAAACATTACCCGAGTCATCACCCACCAGAGTATTTGAAACACCTTGTAAGAGAAGGAGCAGAACTATGCTTACATGGGCTGTACCACCTAATGAGCAAAAGTGATTATTAATTCTAAACCCAAACAGCACTTTACAAGTTGCAGCCTCAATTGCTGTGCGAGTTACAGCCAAACTACTTTACCTCCAATAATTTACCAGGCCTATTACATGGCTATTATCCACAAGTGCCTGGTAGATAAGTCAGGGTATTTCTAGACAGAAGTATCTGTTTGCTTTATGTATCCTCACACTAACTCACACATAACAGCCTAAAGGTAAATAGAAGCAAAACTAAAAAAGTCACCTTACTGTTTTACTGGAATTCTTTTTCTTGTTGCAGACTTGACCAAAGCTTTGTACATCCTTATGAGCTGCATGGGTGCACAATCCTGTATCTAATAGATGTAGTTTTTATTGCCAGTGGACAGTCGTACACCAGATGCACCACAAGAATTTGAAGTCATCTTGCTAAACCCCATCACTAAAAACTGCCTGTGCATTGCTTGGACACTTAAAGAAAACTAATTCTGCTTTTGCACAAGCTTCTCCAAGTCAGACATGAGATAAACAGGCTACTTCCCTTGACACAACCCTAGAGTTTCTTCCACTGATAACAAGCACAGAGATTAACAATGTACCTACCTTACACCTACTTTTAAAGCATATCAAACCCTGCTACTCCCGCTGATGTTTCCATGAAAAACTGATTTGGTTTGTCTAGCAAAAAAACATACCCAAGTACTCTGGAGCCCATATGCTCCACAGAGTCTTTCAGCAGTTCATACTGTCACAGGCACTAGCTGCGTACTCCTGCCTTCCTTTCACAGACAGACACTCCTATCCCTCACCTCATGCCACAGAGATGCTCCAGGCCAGGGCTTGCTGGAGTTTCATGGCCTTGACAACTTCCCTATTTTAGGAAGACAGAAAAATTAAGTCTTCTCTGCCTTCTCTCCTCAGCCTGGCCTTTTTGGTGATAATTCTTCATAGTCTCATTTTGACCAGATTTCAGGTCTCAGCCTGACCAGGAATATCTCATCACATGCTACTAGAGAAATTGCTCTATCAGTATTCAAGGAAAATAAACCAAAGAATATTTAATGTTCCAATGCTATGCCTTAGATGACAGCTTGAAATTACAGTCCCTCCTGGAGCTCAAATCAGACAGGGGGACACTGCATCTTCTGAAAGCATTTACTCTATGAACACAACCTGGGAGTTTTATGATGAGATCCAGTCAGGAAATTGAAGCTTAAAGAAAACAGACTTCTTTTTTTTTTTTTTTTTTTTTTTTAAGACAAACATTGCGTGCATCAAAATGACAAGATATCACATTCCTTATCAGGTATGCCACACCACCATCCTTGTATGATCTTGTTTTGAGGCTGTGTGAACCCCACATTTGGCTTGTGAGATTTTTGTTGCTGTTGTTTCTGACACACAAAGAAACAGCTTTCATACAGCAAGGACATAGACATGAGTACTGGTTTGTGGAACTGTTGCTTCAACTTCTTCTTAATCTACTTGAACAAAACTCCTCATTTCCCTTGATTTAAGGGACTTTACACCCTATAGCTCTCAGACACATTAGCCTGCAAGTGGGGCTAGAGAGGATTGATAAATCACAAAAATAGATTTCAGGAGGGACAATTTACATGGAGAGGGGAAGAACATTCTGTGTGTGTCCTGAGGAGAATGCAAAGGGAACGCTTCATAAATCTTCAAAACATTTGTTTACGAATTAGGTTCTAACTCCAACCAATTTTACAACTGTAAAATGAAAACTATTTGGACATAACGGTGCTATATCTTGTAAAAGCAAGATTTACTTATTCATAAATTAGAATATCCATTCACTTCACAGCACATTATTTGCAAATAAAACCAATTTCCAGCTCAGCTACTTGTGTAGCAGCAGTGCCCAAAAATAATGTGTGTTTATTCTCCACAGAAGTTGTGTCTACTCCAGAGCATGTGCAGCAACATGAATACTCTGACCCCAATCTCAGCTGGATTTTCAGCTTACTTTTGGTAGGAAAAATATTTTCTTTTTTTCAATTTTTAACCAAGTAAACTTCAGTCATCTCTCCATGTAAGAGTCTTATCACTTGAATGTCTTTGGATCTTTCCTCACTTTTGAGTGAAAAATAGAAAAATTATCCAGATTTAGCTGAGTACAGACCAAGAAAAACTAAATTACTGTTTAATTGGGTGCCTATGCTAGATACTTGGCAACACATCGACAAATCTGAGGTCTGAATCTTCAACATCTATACACATCATGGAATCATTCTGCCAGCAGTATGGAGTGAAAAGTGGCTATCACAAAGGTAATAGCTCACAGCACAGCAGGTACTGAATTTAGTATTAGCTACTTATTACACAGGGGTGAACAGGCTAAAAATACCTTTTAAAAAGAAACAAGTTCCAAACCGCTTATTGGGACTTGAATACAAGTCTGCTCACAATTATGATTCAGGAAACAGGAAAGAATGGGGCAAGAAACTCAGCTTACTCCGATCATAAAGATTAACCCCAGAAATAATTTTAAGCAAAGGGGCCAAAAGTGATCTTCCAGGTGCTTGGTAAAAGCATGTCTTCCTCTTCAGCACAGAGGGACACTTGTCACACAGTGCAGGCACCTAAACAAGGTGGAAGGATGTATTCTCACAAACCCCTCTAGATACTAGAACGGTACACCTACTGGTGTGTTTATAAGGGATACTTCTTTATTTGGAACCCAGCCCTACACAGACTCAGCCATATGCTTGTGATTAGACATTGGAACAATCCTATTCGACCTCTGCAAAGCTACACCATGTGTAAATTTTTGGGGCTAGGCTGTAATCTGCTTGTTGGCTTGCCTGTTCTCATTCCTGTACACGTGGGAGTGGGAACTGGAAGATTTGGAAAGGACAATTAGACTTCTCAATAGTCAAGAGGACCACTTTGTTGTTTTCAGTTGCTGTAATTACTGTGGAAATATCTTCAACAAATATGTCAGAGCCACACCAGCTGGCTTTCACATACAGGGAGGTTATGAAGCCCAAGTTATGTTCTGGAGCACCATGCCCAACTTTGCTGGAGCACTGCTGAGACATGGGATGTGGCTGCAGCTGCACATACCCTCCTACTTCTTCCCCAAGTAAAATTAAGGCCATGTTTGCCCCAGGTACCAGGCAATACCTCAGATTACAGGAGAAGGATTTATTCTCCACAGAGAAGACTCCTCAATACAAAATAATACATGTGCACCCATTTATAATAGGTGCTTAATCTGTGACAGGTCTTCTGGCCAGTGGAAATTCTAGAGCATTCTCTCTTCCTTGACACCACTAAAATACTTCTAAATGTTGTTTTTCTTTCCCCCATTAAAAGGAAAATGTTTCTCAGAAGCAGCAGTGGGCTATTAGGGCTATAAAACAAGTTTGCACAGACATGTAACACGTTGACCCACAAGACACGACAGAGCATGTTTTATGGGGCAATTAATACTTGCCTTGGGAACATGGCGAGGTATGAAGCACTATCAAACACACCCTGGCATATCCAAATGCAATGCGTAAAGCTGCATTTTGTTTCTTGAAAAATAATTATGGAATTAGCTTACTGATTTTTAACTTGCACTACTTAAAGAATGGAACCTTCTCATGAGAAGCCAAGCCCAAGTCAATCCTGCACTGCAGGTGCTCATAGAATAGTGTCTCCTACAGCTATGAGCAATGATCTCCACTCAGTTACCTCAGCCTCTATCCTCAGCCATTAAATTCAGAGCAAGCCTTGCACGAGGTAAAGAATTAGGCATTAACTTTGATTCAATAGTGTTAATGCTTCTAAAGTAATGCCTACATAAACAACCTTGATTCAGCCACAGAATCTGAAAATCAACCAAGAAAGTTAGCGAAACACCAAGCTTCTTCCAAACTAGTGCAAAACTTCAATGAAACTCAGGTATTTGGACTATTATCACCCAGAGAGGACTACATATTGGTATTGCCCTGTTCTTGCTCATTGCTGCTGAACTTTTATTGATGCCCAAGACAGTCCTTTACAAGACAGACTAGTAGGTCACAATACAGCAGCATAGGCAGCTGAAAGAGGGCTTTTTGTGTTGGGCTCTATCAATATGCATTTTGCAAAGAGACGCAGAAAAGTGTATCATACGTCCATAGCAATGCAGCCTTCTACAGCAGACTGAGGACTGAAACCAGGTCTGAAACACCAGTTAACTGCTTGAGCCCCTAGACCCTCTGTCTTGAGATCAAGAGATGCACTTCTTACCAAAGAGGTCCCCAGATCTACTTCTGCCATGGGCACAGGAACATTGCTCTGAGCTATAACAAGTGAGATTCATCAATCCAAATCCCATTTCTGCTGTCAGGACAGCCCTAGCATTGGTAGCAAAGAAGATAAGCACCATACTCACACAGCCTGGCACAGCTGCAGATATTTGCTTTTTATTCTCTTTTGGTATAGACTAGAGCCTGATCACCAGTCTCCACGGGCAATAGCAAGGTTACAAAGATAGTGCAAGCTTCCTAATACAGGTATTTGTCTCCATTAATCTGCCACCACTGCTCACTAATCACAGTCACATTAAATAGATGTCAAGGGATATCAATTTATTTGATTTCTGAGGTCCAATTAAAACATAAGATGCAGGCATAACAATTCCAGTACTTTTTCATAACATGTTCAGATCTACATTCCTCCTGCATGCCATTAGCCATTTTCACACCTATTAGAGATGACACACTCTGCACTAAGGAGGTAAAAAACTTGGCAAAAACTGTCCAAGAGGCCCAGAACACTGAAAACATTTGTGGCATTTGACATAATTTATAGCACTAAAGAGCTGGGGAACAGGAAAAGGTTGATGTAGTAATAACATTAGCAGGAACTATAGTCCATGCAAGCCAGTGCTAAATAAAGTGCCAATCAATAGCTCTTTTATTAGTAGGTACAATCAATGTACAGCAGGCAGGCCTGGCCAATTAAGCTTATCGACTGACCAAAGAGTAGCAGGAAACATTCTTTCCTCAGTTTTGTTTTCCTTTCTGCAAGTGAGAAATGAGCTCCAGTTTTATCACTGGATTCCCACCAAGGCATCTCCAGGAGTTCCTGTAGAGTGGAAATTCTGACAAAAAACAGGCTTGAGCTATCTCGGTATCCTTTAACCTAGGGTCAGCCACAAGAGCCAATACAGTCAAGGGTCACTTACAAAGTAACTTTATTATTTTTCTAGTGACTGTATGAAGTAAAAACGTTGTTGTTCTAGATGAAGGGGAGAGAACTGGTAAAGGATGAAAGCGCGATCCCTTAGCAAGGCTTAACCATTAACAGTAAGACCTCAGAAAATTAAGTCTCTTTGATTCTAATTCACGTATGCACTGGCCGAACAACCTGACTATCTGCCTTGGAGGAAAAGGGGCCGGAATGATAGCTGCAGTAAACATTAAACAGTATTTCAGTCCCACATTGTAAAGTATGCTGAAAATAACAGAAGTTTTAGTATTCAACTCTGACTGTGCAGATGTAAATAGGACATTTATCCACAACATTGCTCTCCCTCTCTGCTCTGATCCCCCCTTCTTCTGTTATCTATTTCAAAAGGAAAAAGTTAGAAGACCAGATAAGCTGTGGGTTCTCAGCCTGATCAAATAAACACTGTGTGGTGGTCACAAGAAAAGAAAACACGTTGTGGGAACGAATGGCAAAGATTACATTTTACAAAGAATCACACTTCTCAGTGTCATTTCGGTGGCCTGGGTCCTCAGCAGTCAAGTGCTGCATCCATCCCATCAGTCATCAGCCTATACCAGCCTGCTCCTTTCATTTATTCTTGCAATCTAGTGAATACAGCACAGTTCACTAGGTGTATAGATTTATACACCTAGTCTAGCACACTCAGAGCTTTACAGGTATCTGACACCTCCAAAAAGTTGTGGGGAGAGTTGTGAGAATCTCGGCATCTGTAACCGCGGACACACAAGTGCTATGGGATAGGCCAGTGTTCTACTTCCTTTCAGACAGTTCCCCAGCTGTATCTCATTCAGAAAATGTTAGCAACCTGCAGAAGTCACCTTAAATGCCATCACACAATCCCCTGCTAAAGCTGCAGGCAAGCACCTCACATTTTTGTTTGCCATTTTCTTTACACAGAATGACAGAAGTTGGAACAGACCTCTGGAGATCATCCAGTCCAGCCCCATTATGCACTTCCTTGTATATGATTTCATCTAAAGACTAAAAAGATTAAAACAAATAACTTTGCATCCTATCTAAATGTCACAATGTTCCATCTTCCCTGCTGCAACTCAAACCAGCTCTGACTGCCCAGACTGAAGCTTCATTGACTGTTGAGTGATCCTATGTTTAGCACCATAGCCTCTACTGAAATTCATCACAAGTTGCTTTAATTCACTAGAGAAAGATCAACCTAACAGAGTAACCCATTTACTCAGTTTTGCTTTCATGAGGCATTAAATGTCATTAACTTCTAGCTCACTGTGACAGAGTTTAGGCAAGGAAACAAGGTAACAAATAAAGTGGGGGATAAAAACATGAAGCAGACATTTCCATTTGGCTTTTTACATGACAGTTCATAGAAGTTTATAGAAGACAACACATGAGCTTACCTTGGACAGCACTAATAACCCTAAGGATTAGTATGAAGTAACCCAATTTTTGTAAGTGTATTATCAGTCAACCCCTCTGGTTGAGCTTTCCAGGAGCTCAGAGGTCACAGAACTTTCAAAAACATCAGACCTTCAATCAGAAGCAAGAGGAAAATGGTTTACTCACTTCCTGGCTTCTCAGACTGAGAAGCAACTTCAGCTATTTTGTCCAAAAGAAAATATTGTCCAAGTTTTTCCAGTTTTGTCCAGGATCAGAGAGAGCTTTGGTTGAAGGTAGTTTGCTCGTGTCCTTAAACAGGTGACATGTCACACCTACACATTCTCTCCCAAAAATATAAAGAGAATTAATGTCTCAGGATCATTGCTTTATGCCAAGCACAGGCCACTTCCAGGGACGGGTATGTCATCCCTATTCAGCACATTACTCCAGCACAGACTCACTCCAACACTGTACTGTGCACGACTAAATATCACAAAAGAATCCACCACAGGTGTAGACAAAAATGTTTGGAAAGTCAGAGATGTGTGGAACAGTCAGTCCCAGGCTCTACTCACCTTTTAGAATTGCTCAGTGTCTCCCATAGCAGATGCATCATGAGGGACATGCCGTAAGGCCGGTTCATGGCATGGTTTGTCACTGCTGGTCACTCCTGTCTCCGGAGGGGCTCATTCCTCTGCAAGTGGCTCTGCAATGCAAATGACAGCATCCTTAGTTTGGGTTGACTGTCTAAGCTTTGCTAATTAACAAGATGAAAGTTTTCATCACAGTAAAGCTTGCCATGAGAAACTGGGGAAGTTCTCCAAGTTTTTGCAAAGTCAGACCCTGACTCTGGTGTCCTGCCATTCTTTTAAGGCTTAGACGGTAAGACAGCTTTAAGTCGAAGCACCAAGACATTCACTCCAGGTGCTCCCCTGTAATTGTCAAGAGCTTTCACACATTTGCCTCAGTTTTTTAGGTTTTAAAAGTCCAGCCTAAACCTTGAAGTTTGACTAAAGGTGTTACAGCCTGGGAGAAGTCAACTTTTCTAACACAAGTCTCCTCATTACTGCTGAGCAAGCTCAGGATGAAAATGCACTTCAGGTTTGGGTGTGGTTTTTCTGAGCTGGTGAGAGTGCCTTCATATATAACCACATCATGGCCAGAAACATCTTCTGGACTTGCATGTAGAAATCTGCCTTTTTGTCAAGCAGCAATGTTCTGACTAAGATGCACGACTACATCTTCACACTCAACACATTCTCAACTAGCATCTGTAAAGACACAGCTAGACCCGTGCTACACGTTCCCCTTGGTCATTCAGAAAAAATTCTTGTTGAAATTCCCTCGTTGTGAATCCATCTGAGACTAAAAAATCTACCCAAACCCAGAGAGAGGCCGTCAAGAAACAAAAACTTCACATGGAAGCACTTCTGTGAGCATGGAAGAAAGGTGGAGCCTGTAAAGGAGCTCACCATTCCTCCTCCCACTGTTTTCCATGCTTTGTGCCTCTTCCACTGTTATGCTCCCTTCTGAACTGGGCAACAGATGGGAGCAGTTGTTTTTTAAAAGGTTTTTATTTTCTGATTTCAATTTTTCATGTGTCGTTTGAATCTGGCACAATACCATTCTCTAGTGCAGGGGAGACATTGTGTTAAGCTTAATTATCAAAGGCTCAAAACCAGCAAGCAATCAATCATTTAGTGACACACTTATCCTTTCCCTGATTTGAAAAAATATTTTTTTGTGGCTATTGAAGAAAGGAAGAACTGTCAGAGACTAAAGCAGAATCACTCACTTTACAGCATGTCAAAATATCAAGACTGTGGGGAAATGAGTGAAAAATGTTCATTTGTTTTTTCTGAAACTAAATCCAACTCTTTTTGGCATGTGAGCCCGGAAGCCACGTTAAGATGTCTTCTAGTGTAAACACAATCTTTCTGCTGAGGTTTGCCTTATAATTAAGGGCGATTTGAACAGTCACAAAACTTGTTTCTAAATAGCTTTCCTGAAGAGTCAAAATAGTTGTGTTCTTTAATTTTCTTTAGTTTTTCTTCACACACATACACACCCCCACCCCTCCGTTACCTTCCCCCCCCACCTTCTTTTTT
>VWZI01017904.1:695284-762020 GCA_013396835.1 Psilopogon haemacephalus
CATCCCTAGAGCCAACGCCATGGCCCCCCAGTCGGCACCTCCGCTGGGAGGAACGGCCCTGAAGTCCAAGGGCTGTGGAAGATGCCTTGAATCACAAACTCTGAGCCTCACCACGCACTCAAGCAGCACATTCAGTAACAGCCTGAAGGACCTTGAGCTGCAATAATCTGCCTTCTCAATTCTCGTTAAGATGATCACATTTCTAGCTGTGTTATTTCTGGTGGTTCACCTCTGAAGCTTAGATGTGGAGTATTTTTGGTTGAGGAACCGTCAAAAGAAAAACTGATCAGCAAATATTCATGCTTGGTTCTGTTTTTTTCAGTGACACAGGACGGCATGTCCCACGTGTTTAGACAGTGCTGTATTTGAAATGATAGTGTATGGTCAACAGTTAACACTGTTTTTCTTTGGACAAACAGTCTCCGTGAGGTGACCCCAGTGTTATCATCAAATATAAAGGCATATGACATCACTCGACAACCACAGGGATGCACTTGCAATCTTACTCCACAAAAAGCCACTGAAATGCAAACATCAGACCAAGCTTGGGCTGCAATGCAGGTTCATAAAACCTCTGCACAAGTATGAATTGTTTTCTCACTCCCTTGCAAAAGCACCACAGATCAACTCTTTGGAGTTCTCACTTTAATACTCTGTGTCATTTAGGTACATAGCAGAGACTGTGACAGCAGGTAACTCCAAGAATTACAGTGCTAATAACATCGCCTCAAAACTAGAGTTAACTACAGCTTGAAGAAAGAAAAAACCAGTTGTACTGCAAGCTACAAACAAGAGCCCTGTTTCATAAGGAAACATTTGAGGTTTCTAAGCTGGTTTTCTCTCTGCACTGCATTCCAGTACAAAGCTTCAAAATATTTCATCCTTCCATCTCAACATGACACATTCACCCCAATATAGCCACAGGGCTAACCACAAGCCTGAGTCGCAAGAGACTGGATTTTTCTGAATCCCACAGAGGAAACTTGAACTGGGGACTCCCTCATCCCAGGGGACATCCTTGTGGCTGTTTTGGGTGAATGGCCCCAGTTTGCTCCCTTTTATCCTAGACCTGACACTCTCAGACAGATCCATTTTCGCTAAAACTTTGTTTGATGACATCAGTATTTCCAAAGAAATCTTTTGTCAGAAGTCTTTGACCAGCTCAAATCAACTGTATTTACCTTCCAGCCAAGAAACAAGCCACACTGTGCTCTACTCCATGATGTGTAATTCTAAACCAGCTCCAAAAGGTTGCTGTAAAGGTCCTCCAGATTTACACTGGTAAAAATGAGATCAAATTGTGACACATGTTTCTTAGCTTGCTCTAATACTAAATAACACTGCAGTTATATCTTCTGCATTCCACTTGGAGAAAGCACATGCTCTGAACTGTCTCCTTCAGTGTTTTCCAGTCAAGAGCAATACTTCAGGACAGCCTAACCACTATCACATTTGCTTCAGAAGGATTTGGGCATGTACTTAAAAATAGCAGCAGGGAGTGGAGACACTTTGGAAGAATGTACCAAAAACAACGTTAAACCAAGCCTGTGCTCCAGTGATTTCCACAGTTAAGAGACCAGAGAACATGCCAAATAACCCATCTTTTTCTTCCAAAAGGAATAGTTCCCGCTCCAAAGGTGAGCAGGAGACATTTGTTAACTCCTGGAGGTATGGCAGTAAGATAACAGATCTCCCAAAATCTTATGCTATTTTAACCCATTTTTCAAAAGCCTACATAAAGATTTTAGTGCTACAACCGAGCATCACTTTCCTCTGCATTGTAGACCAGGGTAGCAATGTTTTTGAAGGCAGAATGTCTCCTTACTGCCTGATTTTTGATACACAAGTTAAGTAATGAAGAAACACTTTTTTTCTTTTCTTAAAAAAAAAATGTTCGCAGTGCCTCCTTCCAAAGAATTTAGTAGGGGATGGCACTGATTTCTAGAGCTAGCAAATTGTGCGGCTTCTTTTATGAGCTATACGAAAGAAACATACAAAATAATCATTACGGATTTGTATGAAATTACTGGGTATGGAATGCAGTAAATCCCCAAACAAGCTTTAGCTATAGCTTGCAAGATATAATAATCAGGTAAAACTGCAGCCTACCCTTTGGTAAGATGCAGCAGAAACCTAATATTTTATCGGAAACCTTGATTTATGTTTAATAGCTCTGCTACCTACTGAAAAAGATCTTGTATTAGCAAATGGGTACAGATCCAGTCCATTAGCTTAGGACAACTGAAAAACTCAAGGGTTTTGTGAACTAATGCAATAAAATATCATTAAACACTGTAGCATGACAAGACAGACAGAAGGTTTGAGTTGAAAGTCAGGAGAAGTGTTTGAAATGAAGTAAAATGTACAATAGATATGTTTAGGTACATCTGGCTTACATTTGCAGTAGGTCGTCAGAGGACCTTAGTGTCTGTGATGTAAATGAATAACAGAGCCCTCAACAATTTAACTGTCATCAGTATAAATGTTTTAACTGGCACACTAAAGCAAAGCTCTGGGCCTCTTTCTAAATCTCCATAAGCTCCTGGTCTGAATTATAAACTGGGGCTGCATTACCTGAAGATGAAAGCAGCCAGGTCAATTCACTTAAAACCAGAGAATTACCACTGAGAAGCTGTGATGAGCAGCAAAGGCGTATGTGTGTGTGTGCCTATGTGTGGTTGTGTTTTTAATGTACAGCTTTGTAGAGACAAGAACATCTGACTGTCCAGTCAGGGAGAATCCAGGCTCAAAGGTATGATGGAAAGTCACCGTTTGGTTTTCAGCTAGTTGAAGTGCTCAAACAGTAAAATTAAGCCAGCAGAATTAAACCTCTCCTAAGAGGAGGTGCACAACTGCAAGGGAAGAGTTGCTTCTGTACAACCTGCTGCAAGCCCACTACTTGCAAACCTGCCGCAAGCCCACTGCCCTGTCAGGCAGCACCACCATGCATACACACCAGGATGAAGAAGCCTGGCTACACAAGCTCTGCCACTGACTTAGTTCTTCCCTTACATACTTTCCCTTCTTCATCTTCTGTCGGCCTTCAAATCACCAGCTTTGGGCAGCAGGAATTATCCTTCCCACGTGCTATAGCACACAAGGCACAACACTGCTGCAGGTCCCAAGTTACAGCATACCACACAATCAAGAGCAGCCAAGTATAACTCCACTCACTTCTCTTACCTTGGCCACTCATTTCAAGGCCACTGATTCCACACAACTGTCCAACACCCAAAATATTAGTGCCAGGGCAGGCAAACCTTAAACAGATTTCACTTCTTTGAAACACTGCAGGTGGGATATACCACGTAAAGTATGGTTGGGGAAGTAAAGGCAACCAAGCTTAGAAAGATGTGAAGGCAAATTGACCACGTTTACTGCCATGTGGCCAAGTTAGCATATTGTCACCATAACTGTCTGGGCTCAAGATGAAATTTCTTCCCTCTCCTCCAACAACTGCACGGGATGATCACTTTTATAATAAATTCCAAACAAATTAATAGATTCCAACGTGCATCATCAAATTTATATTTCCTCCTCCACAGAGTCCTACCCCTGTAAGTAATCCTTAAAATTCGTCATGAAGCTTTCAAAACAATTTATGCAAACAAACATCAAGCAGAGCTATTTGTATTGGCAGCACATTTCACTTAACAACCTACAACAAGGAACAGATGGTCTGAGCTCTGGAAACAGCTACAAAGAAAACAGTAGGAGCAAGTCCATCAGAAGCACTTTTTCCCCCCCAATTTTGTGAACATTACAGACTTGTTCTTGTTTATTTCTTTGATTAGGCTGTTATTTTATGTACTCATGAATCCTTCCCTTACATTTCATGGAACAAATCCACCAGAAGCACATTCCCCAACTGTGTGTAGTTTACAGAAGCACTGCTTTATGAACTGAGCTATCTGTTCCTCGCTGATCCTGCATGCTCTAAAGTGGCAGGGAAGGAAGTGAAACAACATGCAGATGTTGTACAAGGGATTGACAAATTTAAGGCAACTCTCTTAAACAATTCATAGTTCTTTTTATCCCTTTGACCATCCCTTGGTTTCCAATATTAAAACCAGTAAAAACAGATGATTCACACAGTCACATCCATTACACATCGCTTAGTGCTGGTCTTGTATGTAATGGTCTCTGTCTTCCTCCTTTCTAAGAGGATCTTCATCTTGTGAAGATGGATTAAAAGAGGCTCAGCCCAAGCAGGATGCCATGGCACAAGCAAAGGAGAAGCAAGACGAGTAATAACTACAGCACAATGCACAAGTTCTGTGTTCACTGGTAAGGAGGTTGATCAAATGGAAGTCTGGATTAGGCTCCTCTCAGCATAAGAGGGCTCTCCAAGCAAAGAGAAGGCCACAACTATTCAGTATACAGTATGGGAAGCAATCTAACAAGCAAACACCAGTATTTTGACGTAAATCAGAGAGGAATAACATGGAAATGAACCAAGAATTACCTTGATAACATTATTTAAAGGAACTAAAATGTTTTCCCTGGTCCAAAACAAGTAATACTCAACTGGAGAGGCCTTTTAAGGAAATGTCCATCCCTGGTCACCACTAATCAAGCTTTTCTGGTTACTATCAGCATCACTGAATTCACTGTCAGGTCCACAAGTATCTGCTTTCTTTGAAAAAAAAAAAAAAATCATATGAGTTCACGTGCACAATGACTCTCAGCCAGCCCTGGATTTAATTTGAATAACATAAGGGACAGCCAACACACTGTACAGCTAACAGCCCACCAGCCACAAACACACCCTTCTGGCAGAAGTCAGAGGCAAATTAGATCTATAGAGTTACACAGGGATGCATATGGACCATGATGTAAAAACTAAATTAATAAAACAAACAAACAAACAAACAAGGAATGAAGGACTTCTGAGCAAAGAGTAATCTTCAAGTGACCAAAAAAAAAAAAAAATCTTTCTGAAAAGGCATTATTCTGGGTGGAGACAGGGGTTAGCATGGAAGGGTTTTGGCTTTGAGAACTGAAACCATGTTAAATTTTGCTGGAGTAAAATCAAGAACAAAGTAGACCAAACTGACAGCTTAATAAGACTTTCAAGCATCACATTGAATAAACTCTGTTCCACACAACAGTATGTAATTTCTGTTTTGATACCCTTGTTAGTGGAACAATTTCATATCAGGATGGTTGCTAAGTTGTTTTCACTGGCTGCCATGGCAAGTCACAACTGTCAGTCCTTGCATACCATACACACTTTCCACTGGACTAGTTAACGGAGCAAGACAACTAAAATACTACTGAGGAACAAAACCAAACACACCAAAACCACTTTCTGCCTTATGAAGCATCACAGATTCAAGCTTTTCTTTTAGGGTGAAATACAACTAGATGCAGCAACAAACATACTTTCAATGCAGCTTTTCCCTTTTCCCACCATTCATCTGGTTGCAGGAAGAGAAAAGCAAACTCAAGCAGATGATAAAGCTAAACTAACAGTGCTGTTGAGAAGTTGTCTATGGGAAAACAGCTGGAGAAGAGTATCCAGATAAGCTTTGTTGTGTATGCATTACTCCAAGGTTTTACTTATAACTAAGAACTAAAGAAAATGGGAAAGCTGATGTTTTTTGGAGACATGAACTGACTGCAGTTTAAACCAATCTGGGAGTAGGTACAACTGTGAGTTCACAATCTGACCTTGTAACATGATACCCAAACTGAACAAACAGTTTGAAGTTCACTTCAGCTTTCTTCATTTGGAAGATTACGATGAAGCATTTCCTGAGATGTCACACTTCACATAGCTAATGGCATGTGACAGCCAAGTGACTTTACATTTTACGTTTTGAAGTTGCAAACACTTGGCCTCTCACACAAGCAGAGAAACATCTAGCAGCCCTAAGAGCTTGACATTTGGGGTGCCATCAAACTCTCTTTTTACTTTAGCAGGCACTGGGTGCACCCAGGAGTCTGCTAGTGGAACAAAGTTCTCTAGCAACACCTCTCAGCAAGTGGCCCCAGGGACCATCGTGCCACCATGGTACTGGAGGAGGCAGAGATGCTGACTGCCATCAGCATTGTTTCACTGAGCCTGGGTCAACACAGCCTCTTAAAACAAGCTGATTTATGCCTTTTCCCAGTAATTGTTTTCATAAAGTGCATGTGGAATAATATGAAAAAAAGACAGACAAGGATAACTTTCAAAAGGTAGAAGAGAAAGTAGGTGGCCAGTCTCTCTGGTGACCTCCCCCCGATATCTCTTAGGGCTTTAGAAATCAAATAAAATGTCATCAGGCAAAACAAGGCAGTTTCACACATTTCTGCCCAGGTTTCTCCAGCACCTCCACAGGCTTGAGCCCAGCAGGGACATGGTGCTTTACAGAAGACAAGCCTTTATGGATCAGACTCCTTCCTCAGGAAGGCTGCAAGTTCTGCAGGCATGGCAAAGTCTATGTATGCAAACATACAACATTTTTAAAGTAATAATCAAATTTCATTGACAACCAACGAAGTTTCTTGTTCTGCTCAATCTTTATTTCAGTTTGCAAAGCTGCCTGTGTACTTTTTTTACAGCAGTGTAACTTCTGAACCACTCTAACCCAAAGAATCACCAATAAGTATCTCAAGCAAGAGGTATCACAAAATGTATGAAGCACCAGGAACCAGCCTGCTGAACACCAGCACTAACCAATGCCCTGACACCGCTGGATTTTATCTCAGAGACCAGAGCCAAAACTATTCTCAAGAACAGTTAAAAAAAAAAAAATCAGATCACTTAGTATTAAGCCTCAAGTTTCCTTCTACTGGAGAAATGCTGTTTCAGCTGAATTTGGTGGAATTACAGGAGCTGATTAGGTTAACCACTGACTGTGTTTCCTGGAGGGCAGCTGAGACTAAGCCCTGACCCAAATTATTTAATCTTGATCAGATTTTAAGCATTTAATTTTAAGCTTCACATCTCTGTGTAACAAAAAAGATAATACAAACTTCAGACAAGCCTTTAAATTTGAGAGATAGCAAGGGGCAAGGCACAAATGTGATTGCTCTCAGCCATCCAGGGCAGAGGAAAAAAAAAAATTTAAAAAAATCTCCAAGTGGAAGACTTTCCCAGGGTAGGTCTGAGGAGAGGGGACAGGATGAAGGCTGATGCCAGCTAGGCACACATTGTTTTGCAGAATGTTAGTGTCAGTCAACCCTTTCTCTTCAGGACTCATTTCTGGCTAAAAAAGAAGAAGGGCAAATGAACCCAGGCAAGCTCAGGAATCAATCCCTGGGCATGCAAGCCCCTGTGTTCACAATCTGGATTCTCTCAGCCCAGGACAGAGACCAGACCCAACTGAGGGTCCTTGCTGTATCCCACATTATTTATACCTAGTACAGTTTTAACATTCCCTCTTTAACTCCAACACAAGGCAAAACTTCTTTACTGTATGGGTCACAGAGCACTGGAATAGGTGCCCCAGAGGGGCTGTTGAGTCTCCTTCTCTGGAGACTTTCAAGGCCTTTCTGGATGAATTCCTCTGTAACCTGAGCTAGATTGTATGGTCCTGCTCTGGCAGAGAGGTTGGACTTGATGACCTCTTTGGGTCCCTTCCAACCCCTGACATCCTGTGAATTGTAAGCTCCATCCCTGACTGGAGGTATTTCCCAATTAAAGTATCATTTTAAAAAATCCCAGTGACTTCTGTTTGGGATATTATTTGTCAGACTGATAGAAGCCAGCCATACTGTGTCAACAATGAAGAGCTTAGTACAGTTTCACAAATTGCATGAGGCTGGAAGGCACCCTCAAAGGTCATCTTGTCCAACCCTCCTGCAGTGAGCAGGGACACTTCCAACTAGATCAGAGCTCCATAGAGTCTGATCTTTCAGGTCTCTAATGATGGGGCCTCAACCATATCCCTGGGCAGCCTGTATTTTACCACTTAGTAGCCTGGAAAAGGTGAAATATTGATCAGCTGGCTCAGAAGGACTTGGAAGTACTGGTTTACAACTGGCAGAACATGAACCAGCAGTGTGCCCAGGTGACATGGAAGGCCAACGGCATCTTGGCTTGTATCAGAAATAGCATAGCCAGCAGCACTAGAGATGTAATTCTGCCTCTGTACTCAGCACTGCTGAAGCCTCACTTCAAGCACTCTATGCATCTCTGGGTGCCTCACTTCAGGAAAGACATTGAAGTGCTGGAGCAGGTCCAGAGGAGAGTGATGAGAGTGGTGAGGGGCTGGAGGGAAAGTCTGATGACAAGAAGCTGAAGGAGCTGGGGTTGTTTAGCCTGGATGACACTCAGGGGGAACCTTATCACACTCTCTAACTACATAAGGGAAGTTGTAGTGAGGTGGGGGTCAAGCTCTTCTCCCATGCAACTTGTGACAAGATGAGAGGGCATGGCCTGAAGCTGCACCAGGAAAGATTTAGGTTGGATGATAGGAAACATTTCCTCAGAGAAAGGGTAATCACACACTGGAATAGATTGCCCAGGGAGGTGGTGGAGTCACTGGCCCCAGAGGTGTTTAAGGAAAAACTGGATGTGGCACGGTCTGGTCAATGTAGTGATGTCAGGTCATAGGCTGGACTTGATGATCTCAGAGCTCTATTCCAGCCTCAATGATTCTGCAATTGTGTAATGGCATCAGAAGATGAAAATACTTTGAACTTTGCATGAAAAAGATTTTTAAATGGCACTCTTGCACACTTCACATATTCCCAAACTGCAAGGCAAAGAAGCATGCAAGACTAAGCACTGCATCACATAAAGAGTTCTGTGAGACAATGGAAGCTCCATAGGTGTGTTAGCAGGACACCTCATACAGTTCTTTAGCTCAGGGCAGGAGCATTTATTACATCAGGCCAAAGAGCCCTACAGCTTGGACAGGACCACAGGGTTGTATTCACAGAGATTTCACATATCTTCATCTATGCAACATTGTGCCACGTACCTTAAAAATGGAATCATTTTATTCATCCCTGGACTCAGTTCAGCACAGGACAACTTAACTCAGATAATTTACTGCCAACCATACAGTTTAACTGGACTTTACTCGTGTAACATTGACAACCAGTAGCATAGGGAAAAAAGTATGCTGAATCATGTCCCCAGTGACCCTTAGATGTGCCTTTTCCTCTGCTCCCAGACAGAAACATAACATTTATGACCTCTGGCTGTAGTCAGTGAAGAGTGAGATGGTTTACCTGGGCAGCACCATCTCATCCCAGAAGAACAGCAAAGCATCCCAAAACTGAGATCCCATGCACAGCCTCGCTCCCATCTCCAGTGCAATTGCAGCCCTTAATTATATCCAGGGCAACACACCACAGATCCCAAACACACTAAACCCATTCCAGTAAGGGACAGTAATTTTCAGTCTTCCCTTCACAGCCTATAGTCTCAGCAGAGCAATTCTCATGTCCTGCTGAAGCAGCCAAGCCCTCTCCCACACACTCCTGACCTACAAATATGCTTAATATGTTAATTTTTGTTTTGGTTTCAGAACAAAACCTGCCTTTTAAAGAAAATTTTAACAGATTCTAAACCAGAAACACTGCACTCCCCTGAGGCATTAAAAAATGCAAACTGAAGACTTCCCATGTGTCGAGGTTATTACTTATTTCCTTCTAAAAACAGAAGAAGTGTTGCAACAGTTGTAATGCTCCAGTTCACTAGGCTAAGAAGATGTTTTCTTTCTACACACTCATTAACCATAGTGTGGAACTCAATAACTGTTCTAATTTCCTACCTTAAATGTTTTTCTTCCCCCCAGTTTTCATTTTACGCTTTACATTTACATAGGACTACACTCCACCACTTACCTTGAGAGTCTAGGTGCTGTCAAACACAATAAAAGGAAAGGAAAAGTGTCTGGAATCACAGAAGCTTTAGTGTTGAAAATTGTAATTTAATTTCTAGAAATGAATTTAAGCACTCAAAGCTTTCTTTGTCAGCCACAGATGAGAAATTGATAGGCTTTGAAGGCAAGCAAATGTTTTTTCAGTCAAATCTCTCAAGTAAATATTTATGTTAGATATAATAAGATATGCTATTTCACACCACTAATTAAATACCAGCTAGTTATTAAATCTGGTGTAACATTACGAAGCTCTCAGGTACTGTTGTCCACAATAGGTGCACTGTAATTAGGCTGGCTTAGCTCCAGGAAGGCTCCTGAGCCTAACCCTCAAACCCACAGCATTGGGTCAAGCTGCTGCTGTGACCTCAGGAGTCTGCAGTACCAAGCCTAGCTCAAGGAGAGATGAGCTGTGTGATTAAGGGAAGAATCACCCAATCCTGCCATGTTCTACTGCTTTTGTGAGATGCTTCTCTTCAGAGCAGAACACCTTTTCTTCTCTAGACTACTACAACATGTAGTCTGTGGAAGAAAAGTGCCTGGCCTGGGAAAAGGAGGGGACAGGATCCTCCATGTTCTGGGTGGCCCAGCAGCCTCTCCATCTGGAAGATGCTGGATTACATGTGTCCCTTCCCTGAAGTGACATCATCCGTGTGCTCTCATACAGAGCCCCACCTCATTCTTTAAAGATGTATCCCATTGGATTTGACTTCTAAGAATCAAGGTCCCAGTATTTGCAAGCCTGAGGCATAATAGGGACAAGAACTGCATTGTGCAAAGTCACCCTGAACCCAGCCAAGTCAAAGCTGTGCCAGCAGCGCAGATACAGCATCATAAACCTCCGTGAGCAAGCTGTCTGCTCAGCAGGGGTGTGAGGAGAAGAGGCTTCCCCTCTCCAGCACCACTGCTGAGTCCAGGCTCAGCATCAGCTCCACCTGCACCTGACACTGCAGGAGGTGATACAGTAGAAGCAGATGTAAATGCTGCTTTTTTTGCCCTTTAAGTATTTTATTTGGCTAATTGCACAATCATAAGAAGGCTTCAAAGCATGCCAAAGAGTGGGATAATGACACATCATGGGTGAAAAGGCCTTTTATTTCTCCTTTTCCTCTAACAACAACTGATGATGGACCATTATCCTTCCACATTGCCCTGCCTTGTTGTGTCTTAATGCATATATTTAACAAGATTACTTAGGAGTAAGGCACAGTGGACATCTAATATGGCAAGATCATTAATTTTGAAAGTCCTGCTTTCTTTCTTATTACTGCAGTATTTTTTCCTGTAGTCTTGGCAGAGCATGAGGGCTGTAAAGCAGTGAGCTGGGCAGTGAGATTCATTTACTGCACTCAGAGCTACTCCTCTAACTGTAGTTACAACAGTCTTGTTGTAGTGGGTTTGCAGTGACCTGCCCCCCACCTTTTTAAACCCCGGCTAAAACTGCTGCTTTGGGTTGGGCGCTCATGCAACATTCCAAAAATCAGACAGGAAAAGGAAAGAAGGTTTGACTACAGTAGTTGAAGGAAAAGGCTGAAGGAAACACACTTGGGTTATCATCCATAATCCTAGCACAATGCAAATGCCCAGGCTGCTGAACGAACTGGATATTAGCACACTCCTAACTTGCGTGCTGGGATCCAGATAGCTGGCAAACCTGGAGACACACAGAAGACAAAGGAATCAGTCACCACACAGCAACATAGCCCAGGCTTGTAGTTTAGTGCCCATGAGCAACCCCACTGAAATCAAAGTTAACACTATATGCTCAAAATGAGAACCATAACTTTCAAACACAGTTTCATCAGACAGGATGACTACATTCCGCTGTCCTTCCCAATCTGGAAGCCTTGCTCCTGTTCCTGATGGAGAGGAGCACAACACCCCACCAGAAAGCAACACTGCAGTGTACAGTCATCCAGACAAGTTACTTAAACAACAGTTGCTCAGGCTATCTCCTCTCACTCCTGAAGTCAAGAGAACTTTTTTGCAAGATCACATAGATTACAGAGCATCACAAATTTCAGCACATGCTTATAACTGACAGACCAGCACAGTATTTTCTTCTGTTCATCAGAATAATAAAACAGTAGGTAAAGCTCTGCAAACACAAAATTAAGCTAGAACTATAGCAAATAGGGCTAGGAATAGTGCTACATTTCACTAGCCATCTACCAATAAGGAAGACAAGCACATACTTCTGAAAGAAAGAATGCATTTATAGTATGCTAAATACAGTAAGCATTAATTAAATCATTATTAGCAATCAAAAACTAATTTCTTTCTGTCACTTCCTGATATCTTAACTAAAGGCATATTTGCAATACTATTATAACAAGTTACAGTTCGAGCAATAGAACTGCTTGCAATAATTCAGAAACATGTACACTTTCATATGAATATATCATGCCTAACTAATGAGATTGCTCATTTCATAACTTCAGTTCCATTTTTATTATTTCATAAAACTGGAAGTCCTTATCCATTTTATGAAAAACACCAAACCTTTGTGAAATTCATTAAATAAGCATAAAAAATTCATTAAACAAGTGAATTGCATTCATGGCTGCTTTGATGCAAATGCCCTTTAAGCAATGTAAAACTCCATATTGATTTAACCTTTCATGTTCTGATATTTCCATGTGGAAATATATATATATATAAATAAAATAAAAATCTTTATTCAAGGAATGAAATTAAGTGCTGATCCCTTGATCTCCAGCCAGAGTGAGGTAGATTGGTCAATTCAAATAGCCTCTGCTGAGCAGCAAACAGCTGAGTTTGTATTAAAACAGACCACGAGTTATTTCTGTATATCTTTGCTGGCAAATGAATACATGTATCATACCTTGGGCCAAATCAATAGGATGCCCAAAGTTTCCTCTGTAGCTGAAAGTCAACCAAATACTGGCCAACTCCTGTGGGACTAGTTATAACAAGGCCGTACTCATTAAATGAAATGTAGAACTGCTTCTACTGTGTACCTGGTAAGGTTGAGCTGCTCTTTCCCACTGCAAGTTGCTGCAAACAGAACAGTCAACAGGCCAGGGTCTACCTGAACCTACCACCATGTACCACCTGTGTCAGAGAGCTACCAAACTGAAGGATCAACTCAGGTTTGTTGCGGTTACTCTGCCACTCTTCAGCAGCTGCAATATTCACTTGCCTCATCTCCTACTCTCAAACTCCACCAAAAACACAATCCTCTCCTAGTACCTCTGGCAGTGTGAACATTTAAAGAAATCCCTAATCCTGGTCCAATAGAGTCATTCTCTTCATTGTGTTTCCAAAGCACTCTATTAGAGAGGAGATTTAAAAAAAAAAATAAAAATTAACCCACAGCAGATGTGCATCTGATTAGACCTGAAATTACCATGGAATAAAATACTTGTATTCCTCCAGACGTTCAAAAGCACCTCTTGATGAGAAGCAATCTTTACCTCGGAGACTCACAGTAGTCTATCTGCATCAAGCCAGGAAAAGATATCCACTGTATTCTAAAGGAACCGTGCCCATAGTGGGGGCTGATGCTGGGTATCAGTGATGTAAGGCCCCAGCTACTCATCCCACCAAAAATGAACAGTACCAGCACAGCAAGCCTGCCACACTGAGCTTTAACACAGCCCAGTAAAATCAATGACTGTAGTGGGGCTCCAAAACCCTCACTGTCGAGCCAGGCATGATGGTGCATGATGAGCAGACCTTGGTATCATCTCTTGGTTTATACCTACATATTGCTCTGCTTCATGTCTAATAGTTTCAGCTACAAAAAAGTAATCAAGTGCATACACAGAGGAGACTGACATACCAGCCTTGTAGCTTTCCAAGGTCCACATTTCAATGATGCCATTCCTGAAGCACTTCTTCTCTAGCCCTTCTATGCCTCATTTTGCTTCCCAGGTGCCTCTCCTGCACACTTTCCCTCAGTGCATTCAACTCCAGCAAACTGAGCCAGAAACAACTCTATTTCCATTTATAACCATTTACATTATAAACAATATTTTTTATGCACCAAAACAGATATTTAATCCTCATATTTCCCTCCAAAATACACCCAGACATCCTTATTTTCTGTAAGCCCTGCCAAACAAAACAAATCAAGTTTCTAAGCCAAGCTTTCAGCAGCTAAAAATAAGTCCAAAAGTATTAAAATACATTTCAAAAGAAAAATTAATGGCAACATATTTAAAGTATTATCATTTTTACAACTCCCCCCAGTTTTTACCCAATGCCCTAAAAGACACTGCTTCAAAAAGAAAGATATTGCCTTTTTTTTTTTTTTTCTTTCCAGGGAAAGAGAAATTACATTGAAAATGAGGTCTAGAATAAAGGAGATGCAGCCTTAATCACAGAACAGCATAAGGCAACAGAGCAGAAGGCTGCTCTCAGTTCCACCATCATAACAGTGACAAAAAAGACAAATAAAACCACCATTTCCCACCTTCATGCCTTCTGACCACCCTACACTCACCATTTCCCAGCTCACTGAAAATGGCTTCCACCCTCTCCCCCAGGAAGGGCATCTGTGATTGAACAAGCCCAAAATAGCAGCTGTAACCCATTTAACCTAATCATTATTAGTTAGTTTAGACCTCCCTTGACACTGTTGGCCAACAAGGAGGCTCCCAGGTACCCTGTAGATCCTTAGGCATCAACAGTGTTTGGAGTGCATTTTAACCTACAGCAAGATTTAAAACTGGCTTCGTAATAATTAAAAAACAAAAAAGGAGGGTGGGGGGTGTGAAAACTTTGGGAGCTTTTTCTACAATTACTAATTTAACAGACAAACTATGTTTTATTGGTCGTTCAATAGTAAATTTGCTTTCCATACATGCTGCTGCTTAGAATAAGATGTGCAAGAAGAGATAATCTTGTGCCCAAGGCTTTTTCAGGATAATACTCAACAAAAGCTTGCAACAACTCATCCAAGAGATATTAAACAGAGCAAGGGCTGCTCCCTTACCTTCCCAAATGAGGAAGGGAGCTGAATGTTTCTGCTACCAGCCTCCTGCTCAGGCAGCCCAAAATCACATGTCTGTTCTGCAGGTGTATTCAGAAACCAGATTTTGCTTTAAGGAAATCCTTAGGGTGACAACACTGTGTGACTCTTCAAACAAATCACAGAACGGTAGGGGTCAGCAACCTCTGAGAATCAAATTCAATCCCCCTGCCAATGAAAGATCACTTAGAGCAAGCCACACAGCAACACGCCCAGATGGGTGGTGAAAGTCTCCAGAGAAGGAGACTTCACAATCTCTCTGGACAGCCTGTTCCAGGGCTCTAGCAATCTTATAGTAAAGAAATTTGTCCTCATGTTGACATGAAACTTGCTCTGTTCCAGGTTGGATCCATTGCCCCTTGTCCTATCACAGGACATGTGCATTGCAAATGGAGGTATAGACTCCAGCAAGCCTGCACCACAAATGCAACACCTGGAGCAGTATTTCTTAACAGGGATATAAAATTACTTCTTTATATTTTGAGGAAAAATATTATCCTTAAATTCTGCAGGTGAATGAGCAGATATGAAGTGCCTTGAGTTCAGTGGGATGATTGCAGATGAAAGTCTGACTTGGGAATTTCCAAGACCTCTGACTTGTGACGTGCTGACACGTCACACCTCAGTCAAACAGATGCCACAGATGCCAGCATCATGCACGCAATTGCACCTGCTTTGGCTCTCCTCCTATCCCAAGTGCTCACTGCCAGCTCAGCTGTCCTGAGGAAGTTACTGCAGCTGCAAATAACCAGGGTGCTGTTAATCTGCAAACACAGCTTTCTGCAGCCTTTTCCTTGCATTTCAATCAGTTTCACTTGAGAAAAAAAAATCCGTTTGTTTTAGCTAGGCTAACTAGTCAGTGATGTGTTTGGCTGGAAACATATTGTGTTTTGCTACTTTATCATGTTGCTATTTCCATGTTCAAAGGCTAGTTAAATTATTTACGCTACACTTCATATATTGTGTACAACACTTGCCTTGACACAAACAGCAGCAACTGCAAAGCCAGCTTCCTTGAGCCAGTGCTTCAGAGTAACACCCTGCTTTGTGGGGAATGACCTCAGCTCTCATTCTGCCCCCAAATCAAGGGCCACAGGGGGATGAATTGGTTTCAGAGCTTCCAAAAGCAGTGCTGATTTTGAAGGACATTAGAAAATAAAGAGCATAAAAGGAATAAGCTGAGCATTAGCTCAGCGCAAGAGCCTACATACATCTAAAATTCACTGTGAATAATAAATTGCTTTCAGCCAATAACACCCAATGCTATTTTAAAATGTATATTATAGAACATGTACTTCAAGAGGCTCTGTGAATATTTTATTACACCATCCCAATCATTTACACTGTGTGATATAAGTCTCATTGTAGCTGCACTCCATTTTAAAGTATGGTTTGATTTCCTCCCTGTCTTTTTATTTATTTATCCACAACTCAGTTGAATCACCATTTATTTGCTCATCAGTGACTAGGCTGGGCATAAGAAGCTCCAAAAACTCTGGAAGTACTGTGGCCAGGAAAAAAAAACCCCTCCTCAAATATCTCAGAGGCCTGAGCTCACACTCAGGTGACCATGTCTCACAAACACCTCCCATCTTACTGTTTTGCAGTTGTCACTCATCAGCAATATGAGAGGGTAGGGTTGTAGCAGGGCTGCTTTCTACAGCTCTGCTGCTGCAACAGCTTATACTCTGGTTTTCCAAGATCCATTACGGATAATCTAATGCACAGCAAGTCCTTGCTGTTGCTTTTCCCTTGCCAAGCAGCACCAACAATTCCTGCAAACTGGAGGACGTTTTTTTCAGTGCCCCCATATTTTCTGCTGTACTCCAGCAGGCTCTGGCATTTCCCCACAAAAGCCAGGGCAGTAAGCTCAGCACAAACATCAGTGCTTGCTCTCCACAGAGGATGTAATGTCGCCTGTCTGGGATGCCAGCAGAGATTAGCAGGGCGCTGTACAGTCATGCACTGCAACACAGTTGTTGCCTAAGGAGTTCCCAGCTTAATTTCCTTTCTCTGTATTTTAGTATATTGAAAACAGTTACTTGTACATAAAGGAGAACAGAGGTCAAAGGCTATGGAAGGAGATGATAAACAAACCAAATATGACTCCACTTTCCATACTGATCAGTAATCCCAGGTGCTACCATGTGCCTTACTGTGTATTATTAAAACACAGTTAACAGGCATTTTACAAAAGCAGGTCAGGGCCTGAGTGCTCCCTCCAGTTCAAGCCTTGATATTGCACTGGTCTTGAGAACTGAGTCACAGATATCAAGAATCATTACAAGCCAGATCAATATTTTATAGCCTTCACATAAACTGTAGTATGAAACTACCAGCATGGTGCTCTGAACGGAAACATCTGCAGAGGCTAAAATAATTTACACTAATAAGGTACTGACCCATGCAGTCCTTAATGATCATTTAGCTTGGGCAATACTTTTTACCACTGTTGAGCTACTTGGAGTTGTGGCTTTTTCCAACAGAAAACTCCTACATCAGATCAAGAACACAAGCAATAATCTAACCACAAGGCTCAGTTTTGTTGCATGTAAATGTGCTCCAATTATATAAACTGCTAAATTAAGAAAGGAGGTATTTAAAACAAAGGGGTTATAACAGAGCCACAAATAAACAAACATCACAGAAATTCTTAATTCTATTTCTTGCCTTGTTTGCCTATTGAAGTGCCATATGTTGCTGCAAGTGCTACGAAAATATCATAAGATCATAATTATAAGGTTTGTCGAATTATAGAGTAAAGAAGCCACTTATTTACATTTAAATACGAACAGTGGTAATTGAAATGTCGCATGCTTCTCTGTTCTTGACTCCAGAAAAATATTTATCTACCAACAGCTTGATGTGCTTTCAACAACAGCCTGGATTCATGAAAGAGACTGTTACTCACATCACTCACTGCTTTTATTTACTTCTCTCTTCTGGTTTAAGAGAAACAGGGGCTCCTGAAGTGTTCAGGCACTGATGTAATGATGAAGATGTGGCAATCCAAACAGGATTGTTACTGAGTTGATGTGCAATAATTCTTTTACTTGTCAATATGGGAAACCCTGCAATAGCTTTAGGAAATCAATTTTAAATTGACCTCATTGAACTCATGCAAAACCCAACTGCAGATGTATTTAAACTGATTAGCTCTTGTTAAAGTTCGATAACAAGTAAAGCCAGGTCAGGCTGATGTTGAGTACACACAGACAGGGTTTACAAGAGTTTGAAATTAAAATTGCATTAGCTGAACCACAATTTCTTTAAGGATAAAAACCACCTAGAGACAGACTCAGCAAACGCACTGCTGTCCTCAATAGATTGTGCTGTGCCAGACTGGTGTATGAATAAGACTGAAAGCCCAACCCTCCTTAGTCTACTAGTGTTATCAAAAAGTCTCCAGGAGTTTCAGTTTCACTAAGTAAGCTGGAAAAAAAAAAAAAAATCAAAACCTCAAACCAGAGGAAAGTAGCTTGCTGTGAGCAGTGCAATGCTCCTTTCCACACAGAGAGCAATGAGTGGTTGGTGCCAGAAATGCAGAAGCCAGTCTCCCTGCACACTTGCTTCTTAGAGATTTATCATAATTTATCCTGAGGAAGGCTCTCTAGAAAAATCCCTCAACCAGCAAAATTTGAGCCTGAGTCTTCTCCAAGAAAGTTTAATGTCTCATTGCAGGAAGCTGGAAACCCTGCACCCCCTGAGGAATGCCCCAAATCCAGTATCTGTGGCCATCACAGAGAGCAGAGAGAAGCTTGGAGGACTAGAGAGTGGCATCAAATAAAAAGAGATCCCAGCTATTATTTCTTTGGTCTGAAATAAAAATCATAATCTCAAAATTCAGAAATTTTGCAAGTGATTTTTGCTGTCAAGTATTTTTCTTGTTTGTTAAATACTGATTCTCAGCATGCAAGGACTGAAGTGTGGGCCTTTCTCCAAGAGGACCATTCCACTGCACTGCATGAAAGCCTAGGGTATATTACTAGCTCTGTTCAACAGCCACAAACTCCACTGCCAAGTTAATGGCAAAGCTTTCAGTTAACAGAAGCAGTTTTAAGCTAATACTAAACTAATTAATGTCAGTCACATGCTCTGCTTCCCTTTACCTTTCCCAAAACATTCAGTTTTCTAGTTTAATAATTAAATGTACCAGGGTCTTTTTTGAAGACCAAAAAGAACCTAGGCTGACTGGATTTTTATAAGAACAGGTCACATTCAGGAGCAGAGAAAGAAAAGTGCCTTGGAGCCATCACAACTTGTACTGACCACTAACAGAACTCCTCAAAGCCATCACATCAAAGAGCAGCAGAGCTGGGTCTTTACTGAGCTGTGTCCCATCCTTTGGAGGAGAGCACAGACTCCATGGTGGCAGGAATGGCCACTACCCAAGAACGAGAACAGCATCTCCATATCAATGGGTCAGTAAACAGCATAATGAAATGTGACAGTAACTTCAGTTGTAAAACACGCACTAAAGCTATCAGGGCAAAAGCACTAATATTAAGGGCAACGTTTGCATAATTGCGTAATGCCTAGGAAACACTCACTTTAAGGCTCTGGTTTTAAATTGACCTAACAACGGCTCTCCTGGTGCAAACCACAGTGGGTTCTGCTACTCTAAGCCAGCATGTTGCCTTGGGCCTCGGCTGCTCACCACAGTGGATCACTCTAACACTGGGCATCCCTGACCAAATTTGGTTATGAAGGATGCTGGGGTTCAAATTTTCTGCATTTCTTTGACATCAAAGATCTGCCAGATAACCCTCACTGTTACCCCTCATTCTCTAAGCTCTGATTACACAACTGATTCTTCACTATGTCACACAGGTTAGGCTGCAAGGGCAAATAAAAAACAAACTAACAGCACAAAAGGAGTGCAAGAGCAGACTAAACCGATGCTGCCTTACACCAAACAAACACCACACCATCCTTTGGCACAGTAAGGACATTTTCCCCACACCAGTTTGAACCATTCCCTGTGGAGGTTCACTCACTATGTCTACAGACTTATGGTTTTGAATGCTGCTCCTACAGCTATCGCATCTCTCAACGCTAGAGAGACTGACTGCCTACAGTCTTGCATGTGGAATTTAGTCATTAATAACAGATTTCATCTATGTTTTAAAATAAAACAATATCATAGTATATATTCAACTTCACTTGCTACTGCCCAGGGCTTATATGCCATACATGACTGAACTAAAGCCATAAAAGACACAGAAGGCAGCCACTGCAGTCATGGTGCTACCTAGCCCCAGACTGGAGAGCCTGCTCTTATGGGCAGAGAGAGCCACACACACACCTCTGCACACAAGTTTTTTGTAAGCAAAAGCCACCTGGTCAGGGCTTTGGGGGCAGAGTTACTGAGGTTCACATGGAGCTGCAATGCCAAGGGTTCCTGGAAAGCCCAACCTGCCCAGCCCCTCCCCAGCACAGCACATGAGGGAAGCAAATGCTGTTTCCACAGGGAAACCCCATGTCAGGCTACAAGCAGTGGAAGCAGGTTGGATATATATTATGGCTCAGAAGAACAGTATGGGTAAAACTATCCACGGACAAATTTTTCACTGAGTACTTTTACGCAGTAAATTATATGGAAAGGGAAAAGAAGCATAAGTGAGCCAGGCAAGGACCTTGCAGCAAGGCTACTTCAGTGCTGCTCACTGTCTGCTGCACATTTACTCAGGCTTGTTCTAGCACTGCATAATCAAGGAGGCACTGGGAGTTGATGCACATGGAACAAGCTTAGCAGAGGAACAAGCCTTTGTCCATTATTTAGGGTTCACCTTGTGGGAGCCTCTGCTGTTACACGTAAGTGGAACCCTGGAGAAGAAGCACCTCTAAGGACCACGGAATGAAGCCACATCCACAAATGCTTGCTGAAAAACGTCATCCACAGGGGTTTCAATAAAAACTTCATTGTTGATTATTACTTCCTAGCAGAAATAATGGGGCCTCGTCATTTTGAAAGTCCATCAATGAAAATATATCCCCTGTTAGGATTGAAACTGCTCACTGTAACTTTTAAACAATTATACAGCTCCTTTGAAATTTCTTTCATGGGATTGAAAGTTTCTCCCTGTATCAAATTATCTGGATTTCTCATGGATTATGCATTTCTCAAAAACTCACTGTTTGCAGATTAATGAGAAAAAGGAAAGTTAGAAAGGACACAATAGAAAAAAGATCAGTAAAGAAAAATATTTTAAATATTAATGACCAAGGGGGAAATGGAAACACATTAAATGCAAATGTGAGAGCTTTTAAATATGTTATTAAAATTGATTTATAAATGAGACTCTTCTTTAACCAAGTGCTTTAGCCTTCACTACTTATTTCCTTCTGCTGTCTCTCCAAGCATTGGTGTCACTATCCAAAGCCTATGGCTTTAAGGAAAGATATCCAGAAAGTAATTAGGCTGGCAATGACTATGGGCTGTTTAAACAGGAAAGCATCATTCTATCAAGAATCTCAGAGACACAGATGAAAATATAGGACATTTGTTCCAGGCAGGGTTGGAGGCTGAGGGATCACTGGCTGGGACACAGCCAGTGGCTGCTCTGCTCACACCCTAGTCACCCATGGGCCCTGGCAGGAATGGAGTGAGGAAGAGAATGGGCAGCAGGCAGGCAGTGGGCAAGCAGTGGACAGGCAGGTTTGGGAGGAAGGAAGGACCAGCCAAGTCCACAACTGCAGACACTAATTATTTACAAACATGAAAGAAGACATTTCCTGTTTCTATCCCTCTCCACACACTCTCTCTGAATGGAAGCCAGGCTGATGACCAGTGTGGTTGCATGCTAGCCCCAGCCAGGCTCTGAGAGCTGCTCCACACACTGGAGAAAACAAAGCAGCATTTCCACTAAAGTGCCTGCAGGCTTACAGTGAAGGACCAGAGAAGCCTGTCCTGGACAGCTGGACATGAACCCCTACACAGTGCACAATGTGCCACAATCCCCTTCCTTCATTTCTTCCTTCTGCCCTTCATCTCATGTTCAGAAGCCTGCATTTTGGGGATGTAGCATTCTCAAGTTTCTCAGCTGAAAACATTTCCAATGATGCACTATGCAACCAAAAGAGCAGACTGCAGCTTACCACTGCTGCAGGCATGTAAAAAATGAAAAGCCATTGCAACTTCCCAAGCAGTAGGCAGCAGAAGGTGTATCTCCAAACCAGCAACAAGCAGCATGTCAGATCATACAACTCCTGCATCAACCTTTAATTGAAGGACTGTATCAAATGTGTATCATACAAACAGTCCAATGAACATAGTCAAAATTGTGGGAATTATCATTGAAAGGAACACATTTTGTGCATGAATTAGTGTAAATAGGGAAAAAAGTGTTAGCATGTGTTTCACAAATTAGTCTCTACTTCAATTCAGCTTAGCTACAAAAAAAATGCTTTATTTTAAAGCTGCTTATCCATCAAAAACCACAAGAACATTAGAGACAAAAACTCCAAATAGAGCTAGAAAATATCACTGAGAACTATAGATCTTTGTTGGATTTGGTGGCAAGAACGGTCCACAAAACTCATTCTGAATGTCTTCATAAGATCCTTTTTATAGCATGTTATGAATCATCACATGGTATCTTTAAATGGATGATCAATATTATATTTTCCCATAAAACGTTTGGTTTGAAATCCGATTTTACGTGCATTAGAGTTTTTGTGCACTGAATGAGTGAATGTCATAATAAATTGTCAGCTTAGATTAATTGCCATATTTATTTATGAGTCTATAAAATACATTGTGAAAGTCCTGGCACATTTTTGGGATACCAGCTTGAACTTTCTAGAAAGTTAAAAGCATTAAGCGAGACTGAAAGTAGATTTATTATTGGAATGTTTTTAATTGCATTTTCAACCAGACTCAGGTATTAGAATTGCTGTGCCCTTAATGGCCATGTCTCATGTGTTTTTTCTTTAAAAATTATACACTTTCCATATTTGTATTGATTTTGTAAGATTTATTGTAGATTAGTGCTGCTTGTGTGTGAAATCACAACAGTCCCAGCTTCCCCAGAGTAGTGGGCTGCAGATGGCCCCTCGTCACAGCAGCTCTTCCTCAGTGTCCCCCCAGCATTCAGTACTGTCTGAAATGCTGGTGAAAGGGAAGGCCAGAGCTACCTGAAGAAGACCAGCAGAGGAGTCCTCAGTGAATCACCCAGCACACCCTGTTCTGCACTGCTTTCTGCAGATACAAAACAAAGTCAGTTCAGACAGCATCTGCAGGGAAATCAAGCTGAGCCCTCTCTCTCAGATGTTAAGTAAGTTTCTTGAGGCAAACTGACTTGATGCGTCCAGGATCAACTGTCCCAAACTAAGTATTTCCTGGTTTTTGAATAAGCTATCAACTCTTTGTGTTTTTAATGTACAACCAACTCAACTGAGCTTTGGTAAATTACAAATGAAAGTACATAAGGAAGCAGTTCTGACGTCCAATGTTAACAATGCAGGTAAATTGGTGACAACTCATGGTGAATAAGGTACTATTGCACGTAACCTGCTTGCTAGTTTAAAAATAGACCCTGGAAATTCCAGCAAGCAGAGCAGGTAATGGGATAATAGTGTCATTCACTACCACAGAACAAAAATGGCAAACCATATGTGAGGTGATACTAGATGAAAAACCTTCAGCTTGGCAGCCAAATGACTCCTCCACATCAGCTGCACATCAGCTGATACAAAGGCCATGAAAGCATGGGCACAGCTGGATGGCTGGTGAACCCAACATCCTGCTCAAGCTTCAACAGAACAGCAACCACTTTGTGAAAAATGAATAACTATTCAAAATAATTTCTATTGATTTTAGCGGAAACTGAATCCACAGCTGACGCAGCCTGAATGTGAGTTACGACACTGACTCAACCTCACTGTAAACTAACCCACATCTCAGCAAAGCACAAACAAGCTGTCAAAGGTGAACTTCTCAAGATTTTTGTGGGTAAGTGTCTTCAGTGGCTGAACTGATATTTTATAGAATAATCTCCAGTTAACCTGAAAAAAAAATGGTACAGAAACGCTGGATTACCCTGATGCAGAGCACTCCTACAGAGGAAGCTAATTCCTCATTAGCCAAGTACTGTTACAAAAACCAAGTTTAGTGATGGCCCCTGATCCAAGGGAAAATCCCACCCAGGTCCATGAGGAAGATCCAAATACAGCTTCTTGTCTACATCCAGGCAGTGAATGGTCCAGATGAAAGCCCCAGATCCTTCAACTGCAGAAATACACAAGTCTGGCTGTTTGATTTTACAGCCATACCCTAAAACTTAATCACAAAAAACACAAAATACTGTTAGGAAGCAGTAGCTTACTGGCACATAAAGGCGTCCACATACGAGTGGTGCTTAGGGATCCCTGTGAATATTATTACCCTTGTCTGTCTCTTAATTTCCAGATGAAATTTTAAATATCTCTCATTTAGCCATCCATTTAAATGAGAGGGTCTGGAGAAGCTGAGTAAAAGCCCACTCATGTTTCTTTCACTTAGTACATAACAAAACCAGAGTGAAATTGTGCCGCTCCTTGGATTAACTAGCCTGCGTATACAACCCTCCAGAAATCCACTGACATCTTTTAGGATGTTCTCCACCAGAAAACAAGTGTCCAAAGGCAACAAAACTTATTCCCAACATATTTCAAAAGTGATCTAGGAAATAACGAAACAAAACCCTACTTTCAGGCTTAGACTTCAGCTGCCAAGGTACCATAAATTATCTCAAGCAATTACACCTCACCCCTAAACCAGGGTATGCCCAATGCTTCACTGTGCCAATTTTCCTCTCTGTCCTGAAGACAGTTCTTTCTATTTTCTGCTTATGTGCTAAGCAATTAAAATGCTCTATCTTCAACAAGATATTAATCTTAATAGTGTCCTAATTTGTTTTGTCTTTTTCTAACTCTCATGCAGAAATCAGTCTTGACAATAGCCACTGAGATAAGAACAGTACCAGCAAGCCTCACAATAAACCATCATATACACTATTTTAGTTTGTCAAAACAATTAGTGTTCATTTTGGCTTTATTCAGTTAAATCTGCAGTGACTGATCAGTATAAATTATGTATTAGGCTGCCCAGCTGTACTTGTTTATTCATGCATGGACTTGAAGAATTTTCATTTTCTCAGTACAAAAAAGCAACAGCCAAAAAAAATCCTCACATACTCTAAAATATAAAGACACTTTCTTCTCAGACACATTTCTGCTACATGTTTTTGAAGCTGCTTTATTCTTACCCTTCTTAGAAAATTATTCTTCCTCTCCAGAAATTATACTCCAACGCTCATTTCAATTAACCTATTATTTCATTCTCAGTTATCGGCAACTACATTTGCAATGGTGGGAAACCCGTAATGTTCCATTCACCCCTCACAGTTACCTCCCTAACAAAGCACTATCAGAGCTAAACCAAATTATGTTGATTTTAAAAGCATGAAAAATCACATTGTAGGCTACACTTGAACTCCTGCCTTGTTCACAGAAATATTTATAGTCAAGCCTCACAATCCTCTCTTTCAAGAACAAAAGTTTGTGAATCAAGAATTATTTTCTAGTTTTGCTGGTGTTTACAGTCCCACTGACTTCACTAGCACAACTGGGTGAAGGCAATAGGTGTCATGGGGGTGAGATGGGACATATATGTGGGGAGGGAGATGGCACAGGTAGAGATAAAGGAAAGCAAAATCTGCAGTGACTACATACAGTATCAGTTAGGCTCCTCCAAAATGCAGTGTATGAGCAGAATGGCAATGTAGCTTGAAGCAGACTCCCTGTGATGGAAAGAATGGCAAATTGTACTCTCCTTTCTCAGAACTGTCTTCCAACAAGAAAAGTTCAGGAACCTGGTGACAGACAGCCTATGTCAATATCTGCAAGTCTCAGGAAGATGTTGTTTTGCCATGGTGAGTCCAGTCCCTCAGTGACAGACTGACAGGACGAATGGTGGCACTGCTTAGAAGAACACAGAGACAGTGTTTGCGTCCTGAGGAACTGAGGAGCAAGGTACAACTTGTATTTGTTAACAGGAACGTCGTTTAACATCCCAGGTTGTAAGGGCAAGCAATTAGAAGGGTCGCCTAGCGGCTGTATACAGAGCAAAGTATACATCTCCATAGAGCAGAGTGCTCTACGTGGAGACTGAGATGGGCTGCAAAAGGCCAGCTCCCAAAGCAGCGCTTAGTTCCACTATATCTGACAAGGAAATGACTTGCTTTCACAATAGTGTCAACCAAAGCGTTTGCATTGCTCTGCTTCATGTCTGCTGTAAAAGTGCTTTCACACAGTGAATTCTGCCCGTTTTGGTGGCTGCTGTACCTCTCACGTTGGCAAGGAAGGCAAAAGCCCCATATTCAGTGTGCCAGCAAGCACATAGTGCCAGCAACAGCTCCCATGGGCTCGGAGAGCAGGCAAGTGGAGCACACAGCCGGTCTTTGTTTCTTTCATAAAGTAACACAAGAAATGTTCTGGTGAAAAGATGATATTTTGCTGAATTAAGTGCTTTAGCACAAGTAGGTTTATTACTTTATAATTAGCATAATTTTCCCCATAGGGATTCTTGCAATTAAATAATTAGCAATAATGTTACCCAAAGGTATTCTTTAATGAATTTTCTTAAGTTATTGCTCCGGCTAAAGACAACTGAAACAGCTGGGTCTTAACACCGCCCGAGTGCTCCTCCTCGCCAGGCTACGGGGGATGTCAAAGGGCTGTCACCGCCGAATCTGCGCTCCGAGCCACACTGCTCACCCCACCGGGGCGGGCACGGCTCGGGCGCTGCGATCTCTTCCTCGGTCTGGTCCCATGGGCGCTCTGCTGCCCCGACGGCGTAGACAGCCCGCTCCGCTCCGGGCTCGGCGGAAGGACTGCGACCGAGGAGAAGCCCCTCGAGTACCCTGCTCTGGCCAGGGCCACTACAATGTCCAGCCACCGTCCTCCCGGGCCAAGCCGAGCCCAGCCGCTCCACACGCGCCCGACAGCTGCAGCTACGTCTGCTAGATCCCGACGGGGAGAGTAGAGGCTGCCCCGGCTCGGGCGTGCCGCAGGGGCAGCACCCGGGGCCGGGCCAGGCCGGGCCCGCTACTCCTCGCTCGCGGCTCGGCAGCGCCACCCGTTGGGGAACGGGGCGGCGGGCGGCGGAGAGGGGCCGCTCGGGAGGGGACAGGCACGGCGAGAACTGCCTGTCGCCCTCGCTCGCCTCCACGGGGCAGGGCTCCAGCCTGCCCGGGAGAAGTGGCGCAGGCCGGCCTGGGCCGGGAAGAGTTCTTGTGGTTTTGTTGTTTTGCTTTTTGTTTTTTAGTGTTTTGTTTTGTTTTCAGTTGGGGATTTTTGGGTGTTTTTTGTTTGGGGTATTTTTGTTGGGGTGGTTGTTTGGGTTTTTTTTTTTTGTCTCGTTGAATTGCCCCTGGAAAAACATCGCGCCCGGCCGAGCCCGGGAACATCGCGCCCTGCCGCAGGGAAGGCCGGAGGGGACGGGAAATCCCCATTTACCTCCCGGGGATCTCGCCTCAAAGGCAAATTGTAAGTCGCTGGTTAAACAAGGGCATCTCCATTTGTTAATTGATGCAATTACGCCGCGGTGGCAATGGGCAGGCCAGGCTGCAGGCAGCCAGCCAGCCATCACCTCCCCGCTGACCTGCCCCGCCCCGCCAGCCTCTCCCGGTAGGACCATTTCGGGTCTAGGAGGGAAGAATGGATTCCCGGCTCAGCACGCCTTAGAAAGGAGGCTCCGCGGCTCAGGAGCTGCCCTCGGGGCCGGATCCTGTCCCGGCCCCAGCCGTGACCCTTGCCCGGGCTGGCACAGTACGCCGTGCGGGGCCAGGTCGGACCCCGCTCCCGCGGCTCTTACCGCCGCGAAGGGCCCCGGAGCCCACGGGGGTTCAAGTGCCAAAGCGGTGCCGTGTTGTATAGCAGAGCCCTGCGAGTGGGACCCCAGGACAGCGAGAAGGGCCGAGAGACTGCGTTCCTGCCCGGGGTGCGACTGGCACCACCGCAACCCCAGACCTCCGCTCCTCCTCCTTGCAGGTGCGGGGTTACACGGAGGCGGAGGGCATACGGGTGGATGCCCTAGTATTTCCCATTCTGTATATTTTTTCCTGCAAGATAAATTTGGCTTATTTTTAACCAAGAAAGAGCCGGCGAGAGGGGAGAGAGCCACTCAGGGCTGATACCTGCCACCGCCGCGCACCGCGGCACACCGTGACCCACCGTGGAACAAGTGCGGAGAGCGGGCGCGGAGCGCTGCTTGCTCCTGCCTGCCGCTGCCTGCTTCTGCCGGCAGGGCCGTGACGTCACCCCGCTCCTCGCCCACCACCGAACGCTAAAGACCTATAGAGCAGAAAATAATACAACAAGCAAGCTCCCTATCTTGCAAGCCCTACGTGATTTCCACCCCCCCTCTTTGAAAAAGCCCCTTTGCACTTAAACTCTCTATACATGTAGGGTGGCTTTTCAAACTCTCGCTATACAAACATATTTATTAAGGGCGATGGGAAGTGGGGGGTAGCCGGTTTTTTTAAATCCAGGCACCAACCACCACCCCCCCCGCCTCAGATGTCTGGCTGCTTTTCTTAAGTGCAATCATCTATAATTGAGGGGAGAGGAGAAAAAAAAAAAAAGGGGGGGGGAAAGCCATACGTGGAAATGTGTGTGTGAGAAGGTGCATCTTGAAGCAGGGTTTAGTTACAATCGATCTTGGGGGGAAAATATTGCCTATGGTCCAAAAATAAGGAGCGACTATGTCCTTCTCTCAGTTCGGATACCCCTACAGCACCACTTCACAGGTAAGGCGAGTGAGCAGCACTCACTTTTGTTCAGATTCTGCTGCTGCTGTCCAGATGTCTTGTTCCCCCCTCCCTTTTTTTTCTTCCCTTTCCCTTACTTACAGTATCTTTTTTTTTAAAAGGGCACATCTGGAGCCTTTTTTTAAAAAAATGTGCGTGTGTGTTTTTGTCTCGTTTGTGTCGTGATAGGCTTAAACAAATAACTCGCAGTGTGCACAGCAAAGGCGTTTAGGAACGTGGTAATTTCCCCTCCCCCCTCCCTTCCACCGTTCAGTTTTAAGTGCAACAAACAAATAAATACATCAGTCCCGGCTGGGACCGCTTTCCGAGCCTGCGGAGCTGCCCGCGGAACGCTCGCGTACAGCCAGGCACTGCCCCCGCCGTGCCGGGCACTCGCGGCGGGAGTGCGGGCAGCGGGACCGCAGCTCGGCAGGCTCGGGATTTCACTGGCGGTCCTGAGGAACCAAGCTCTGCCGCTTTCCCCTGCCTTCCTCCTCGGGTCGGTCCTCTTCCTGTGTTTTATTAGGATCCGTCGGGAGGGCAATTTTCGCCCCCATACGATCTTCGAAGGACACCCGCACCCGCACGAAGGCACCCTGTATTCACTAACTGGTCGCTGTAGCGTACTTCGAGTCACGATTTATTTGGGTGGAATTATTTATACACAGTAATCACTACAAGATGTGCCTCCCTCGCTTGGGAAGTTAGCTGTCCCCTTGAACTTACTGAAGTCAAATGCCTTCGATTGCGTTAGCTGACATATTTACTGCTTTGTCTTTTGTCAAATTAACTGTAATAGCAACTTCTTGCCTTTAAATCAATGCAAACGGACCGAGAGGGGGGCGGGAAAGAAGGAGCCGTACGGATTTGTTGCCATTTTCAAGAGCAATTATTTCCTTAAAGTTTTGCCTGCTTGATTAATCGTGCCCCCTTCCCAAGGGCTCCCGCTTCCCATTCCTATTATTTCCCGATGTCTACAATTAGTTGCTTAAGACCGGGTTTCCTATCCTCCTCCTCAGCGGCCCCCCTCTCCCCCACCCNCAGTTTTTCGTGCCCGCCAGCCCCAGCACGACCTGCTGCGAGGCTGCCCCCCGCTCCGTGCCGGATGCGTCTTCGGCGCCGGCCGCCGCCACCCTCTGCTGCGCCCCGTATGAGAGCCGGCTGCTGGCGCCCGGCCGCGCGGAGCTCAATGCTGCTCTGGGCATGTACGGGACTCCGTACGCCGCCGGCCAGGGCTACGGCAACTATCTGCCCTACAGCGCGGAGCCCGCCGCGCTCTACACTGCGCTGGTGAGTGCCCGCCCGTCCGGGCCCCGCACTGGAGGGGTGGGGTGCAACGGGCGACAAACTTGGCAACTCGGAGTTAGTGTCGGGGAGGGGGACCGCCGAAGGGCACAGAACCGGCGCCGTCCCGTCGGGGGCAGGGGGTGTCGAAGGATTGCCGCGGGGACCCGGGACGGCGGGGTTCCCCTCCTGCTCGATGCCAAAGGCTGCCGCTTTCATTGCAGAACCCCCAGTATGAGATCAAGGACGGTACCAGCACGTTGCACTCCGGAATCACGCAGCCTGCTGCCTACTACTCGTACGATCATTCCTTGGGGCAGTACCAGTACGACAGGTAAAGCCCTTTGATCAGCGCCCGGCAGCATTAGCATCCCCCTGCGAGGCAGCAGCCGACATCAAACGGCCGGGACGAGGGGGAGCTTCGACCTGACAAACGTTTACAAAAGAAACGAGGCGCCCCGGGAGCACCAGTCAGTTGAAATCAAAGTTGGGCAGCGATGGCAGGCGGACAGGGGCAGGCGGGCAGATGGGCAGGGACACACGGGCCTGTGCAGCGCCAGGCCAGGCTGGGGGGCTCCCACCACCCCAGTCTCTTGTTAACTATCTCCCAACAGGTACGGGACTGTAGATTTCAGTGGCTCGGCCAGACGCAAAAACGCAACGCGAGAGACGACGAGCACTCTCAAAACCTGGTTGTACGAGCACCGCAAAAACCCCTACCCCACCAAAGGAGAGAAGATCATGCTGGCCATCATCACCAAAATGACCCTTACTCAAGTGTCCACTTGGTTTGCTAACGCCAGACGGAGGCTCAAGAAAGAAAACAAAATGACCTGGTCTCCAAAGAACAAAGCAGGAGAAGAGAGGAAAGAAGAAACCTCTCGGGAAGATGAAGAATACAGCGCGGAGAACGATGGCAGAGGTAGGCAGGACAAGCACCTCGACATAGCTCGAACTGATTTCGAGCCCCCCCTTCCCTCCCCCAGCCTCTCCGCACTGTCACTAACACCCTGCCGCCCCCTCCTCCCCGATGTGTGTCTAAGCAGAGCAGAAGAGCTGTAAAGAGGACAAGGAGCTGCAGTTCAGCGACCTGGACGACCTGGAGGAGGAGGAGGAGGAGGAAGAAGAGGCGGGGAAGTCGGAGAAGGGCCGGGCCAGCTCCCTGCAGGAAGCCCCCAGCCTCAGCGCGGCGTTGCCCGAGGCCCCACGAAGCGACTGCAGCCTACCCGACCCCTTCCGCTCTTTTCCCTGCGCCAAGGCCCCTGCTGTGGACTTCCTCCCCGCCTCCCTGGCCGTCCCGCCACCGCCCTACGCGGCCGCGGAGAAACCGCGGATCTGGTCACTGGCGCGCACCGCTGGGGCTAGCGCGGCGCGCAGGGGCAGCCCCGAGGGCCGCGGCACGGAGGGAGGCAGCGGCGTAGCAGGGGAACAACCTCTGCCCGCCAAATCCTTCGGGAGTTCAGCTTTCAACCTGCAACCGCTCCCGCGGAGCTGCGCGTCCCACCGCGGCCTGGGGGAGTCGTGCCAGTACGCGGCAGCGGGCGAAGGTACCCGCGGCAGCGGGGCCGCGGGGATAGGGGGGACCGCGGGACGTGCCGGGACACAGGGCGCGGCGTGAGCCCGCCTTCGCTCCGAGCCCCGTCGCCGGGCCCAGCGCGGACGCAGCGCTTAAGCCGTTCCCAAGTGTCAAGCGGGACTGCGTCCCGCCCCTCTCGGCGGTGCAGGCGCCGAAGCTTTTCGAGGCGAGTGGGCAGGGAAGTGCGGCGGGTCGGGCCGGGCCCACCGCGAGCCGCTTGTGTTTGTGCAGGCTTCGGGCGGGGCACCAAAGGCGGGCCAGGAGGCGCTGAGCTGAGCGGGACCTGTTTGGAGAGGCTGCGGACGGCGTTTCGGCCGGTGCTGAGGAGGTGAGGTAGGTGACAGGTCTGTGGCCGGATCTGACCCGCTCGGCCCTTAGACATTGGCCTGGGAGAGAAGCGGCGGGCCCGGTGTTCTGCCGCGCTTCTAAGACCCCCTACGCGGGCGGGACCAACACCCGCAGTCTCGGGTAGGGCCTGCGGGGCCCGGCACAGGAGCCCGCCTGGTAAACATTCATGATCACTTCTCACTCCGGCAGGGTTGCCGGAGCTGGCGACAGGGCTCTGGCTGCAAGGAGGCTTGGAACAAACGAAGGAGATCTCTCCCTGGGACGGCGATGACCTGTCCGGCCAGCAGGCACGGCCCGCTGCTCTGCCTTCCCTGCCGTCGCAGGAAACACGGGCCGCCGCGGCATAACGTGCTGCTCACATGGGGCCGAGGGGCGCGGCGGGCGGAGCGGCAGCTCACGCAGGAACGTCCGCTCGCCTGCTGTTTGTGCAACACTCCCCCTCAACCTCTTTGCTAAGAAAAGACAAAAAGAACAGAGAAAAAAAAAAAGACTAATCTTTTCTCTTTGTTTCCCTACGTCGTGGTTAGTTTTTCCTTCCCTTCTCAAAGCTACTGCCGGTACTCCGCGCCCTGCTCTGCCAAGGTGCGGTCGGTCGCAGAAGCTCCACGCAGTCGCGAACTAGCTGGAGGAGGAGCGGCGCAGGTTACGCCGCGCTGTTTGTGTCCCGTTGCTGTACATAAATACCACTGAAAGTATTTTTCAGAGACTCTTAATTAACACGGATGAGTTGAACGCCGTGAAGCCGTCCTGTGACCCCGGGAGTTCCGCAGCCAGGAGCCGGCGCGGCCCATGCGGAGTGGCCCCAGGCACCCGCCGCCCGCCCCGGGGCACGGCCGGGGCATCCCCGGGCAGCGGGTGGCGACCAGGCGGCGAAGTAGGACGTTGTTAGTGGGTCACTACCGTCAGTGAAAAGAGCAGTGCTGCACTTTACAGGACAGATGAGAAAGGGAAACCGCGTCTCCGCATTATTTCTGTTTAATTAAAAGTGTCATCAAACACTCGTGTTCAGACTAATAAACCATGCAGGGATGAGGAAAGAATGTTTCTTTGTTCCTGTCTGTAGAAGCAGTGGCAATAATTTAAATTAATAACTGTGGTAATTAAGAGGTCATCTATAGATCAACCCGATACCTGCTATTTCCAAGTTCACCCGGGTCAGCATTTACATTAAGTCATTTGTGGTCAATAGAGTCCAATGAATTCTGCCTTAATAAATCAGAAAAATCAATCTTGAATATCGAGTAGACTTCTATATGTTTATCAAAGACTATCAAGACAAGCAGGGTGCTGAGCTGGGACTGCTCTGGGTTTGCAACTGGAGCAACATTTTAGTAAAGGAAAGAAGTGGCAGGGGGCGAGTAAGAACTTCGGCCCCATTACAGCCCAGCTGCAGCCCCAGGGCGGGGACGTTACCGGAGCAGCCCCGGGCTGCGGGGCAACCTGTGAGATCAAACTTTGTCGGGCTTTCCGTGATCCAGGGCGGGAAAAGAGACGTGGAGATGTTAGCCAGCAGGTATCGGAGTGGCCGGGAGCGGGGCCAGGGCCGGCTAGGAGTGGAGCCATGCCCATTGTGAGACCCGCGGCAGCCACCGGCCGAGAGTTTTTTTGCGCTCCGGAGAAGTCCCGGGCTAGCGGCGGCGCAGAAGCCCGCCGTATGCTGCAGTGACACATTGTTTAGAGTAGTGGAAATTAAACTGCAAAAAGAAACATTATTTCAAGTCGGATTTGAAGGATTAAGGCTTGTCACAAGGAGTATTAGGCCTTTTCGAAGGTTTCTTGCGAGGCGACTTTTTCGCCCTTCCTCTCCCACCAGAGGGGACAAGTATAATCCTGGCGTAACAGCGCAGGGTCCCCACGCTTGTGTGCAGCGGCGGGGCCGGGCCCCGCTCCTCGCCGACTTCAGGCCGCAGAAGAGAGTCTGGGCTCCCTCTGGTTCCGTCTGCCAGGCAGCTGCGGAAGAGGCTGAATGGGGAGGCAGCTCCCGCAGCGGCCTTCTGGGTGCCCATGCTTCTCCCAGGAAGAGAAACCTGCATGATCTCCGCGGCCTGGAGCTGGGCAGAAGCTCCCTCGAGCCCTGTCTCCTGGCTCTGGTATCCCACAGCCACTGCCGGAGGAGCCACGAAGCTCTCGTGGGTGGTTAATCAGTTGGGTGCAGGCTTGGGGGAACATTGGTAAGACGGGCGCGAAGGTAACCTCCAGGAGTCTTAAGACTTTTATTTCTTACTACTTTTAGCCCCCTTTTATTAAAGGTCAAGCGAGCGACATGCAGATTATCCCACCCGCCCAGGACTTTTTTTTCAATCTGTTATGCCAGCAAGATATGTATCGCAAATCTCTCAAAATATAATCTCCAAGAATCATATTCCAGATACTGTTCTTGATTAAAAAACAGAATGCAGATTGATGGAGAACTAATACTGGGAGCAGAGCCTATGAGCGCCGAGGCACAGAACTAAAATAATGAGCTCGCCCGGGTGTCAGAGGAACAAATTCGGTGCTTCCAATGCCACAATAAACATATTTAAATCGACTTCTGGCTGTGCTTTGCTACGAGCTGGGATTTTTAATACCGTGGAGCACCGGGAAGTGAGCATGAGCTGTCCGCTGGAGCGGGGTATTGCCGGCCACCCTTCGTTGGGGTAACTGGGCGCCTGCCCCTCCGCGGGAGCGGGGAGTCGGGAAGATGGGGCCGCAGCACCTCTGGCCCTTTACCAGCCCGAGGGAAGCACATGCCGGAAGCGCAAGGTGCGGACTCCGTTCCCCTTGGGGCAGAGGAGCTCAGAAGCCTCCGGAAGGCAGCACGCTCCCTCCAGACACACTTCATTATTAAGGGCTGGGTCTCCCCCTTCTCTGCAGCCCGCTGAGCCGCGCCTGGCACCGGCTGAGCTCCCCTCCAAGCCTCGCATCGCCCCCCAATTAGCAGCCGCGGCGGCGGGGAGCGGCGGGGGTGGCTGATTGACGCGTCCCCCGCTGGGGTGGGAAGTTTCTCAAACAAAGTTGCCGGCCTAATGGTCCCGGGCGGGAGCGGCAGGGCTGCGCACACTCCACTGCGCCCGCTCAAAGGCAGCGCGACCGCGGGGCCGCCGCCGCCGCCGCCGCGCTCGCTAATGAAGTTTTGTCAAAGACAATTACGGGCTCGATGAGGGCAGGGGCCCGTGATGAAAAAGCGGCTTTGTGCGGCCGAGACGGCGCGGCTCCCCGGGCACCCCGGCCCTTCCTGCGCCCCCGCGGTGACCTCCGCAGCCGGTCCCGCTCCCCGCGGGGCACTGGCTGCGATGTCCGGCCCCAGGTAAACGCAGACACGGGCTGCGGCCGGGAATAAGACTCTTGAAACTGGAGTTTATCGGCTTAATGCACGGAGGAGCAAGGCGGCATTGGACGACAGAGAGCAGAGAGAACGGGCATCCCCAGCCCGCAGCTCCGCACCCCCACGCTTTCGTCCCGCACGCTGTTGTGCCGGGACCCCTTCCTTCAGCATTGCTGCATTCAGCAGACGGGGCAATTAACTTGAAAACTGACCACCGACCTGGCTACATCTGTCTAAATACAGGTGAGACAGGATATGAGGCTATCAGCTGCTTTCACCTGGAGCTTGGCAGAGAAGAGGTGTGGAAGAGCTGGGCAAAACCCATCTTTCACCACCTTCCCACATTCCCGAGCACTGATGCAGTTCTTCATCACTGGTTCTCAGCCACCCACTCCCAGCACTCCACCTTGATCCCATCACCTGCCATCACGAGTGAGACAAAATAATGCTGGTGCTGTCCTAGAGAACATGGGGAACCATTAGGGAGTCATGAGAAGATCTGGACAACACAACTATCCAAATCAGCACTTCCTAGCCTTCTGAAGCACAACCCTCCTTCGGGAACATAGGAGAGAGGACATCTTCCTTTATTCCTTCAACTAGCATTGAAGAGTGGCCCTGACACTGCAGTGGTCCCCCACTGGCTGATACTCACTCTTGCCTCACACACATGGCCCTGTCCCCCAGCAGCAAGTTTCCTATCCCAAATTAAAGACATGGTTTTTACTGGCCTTACAGCAAAACCCTTGGAAAAGCATCTCTAGAAACAGCTACGGCAGAAGTTTTATCATTGTGAGGCTATGTTATGGTTATGGAGTATTTGAGTGGTGCAATTAGCTCAGAATGGTCTCAAAAGCTGCACAAGCGGCTCTCCTGGCCGGGTGTCCTTTTCGGGATCAAAGCATCTGTTGGGGGAGAAGAATTTTTTGCCATTGTCTTGCCTTTTTTTTTTTTTTATTAACCTACTGTTCATCTGAAAATAAATTACAGGCCAGAACAGGTGGATAACATTCTTGAATGATTTATTTAATCTGGATTCTCTTTCAATCTATTTAGAATGAATACTTTTTTTTTTAAAGCCTAAACCCAAAAGCTAGGTTTTTCATCTAAAGAAAAGCAAATAAAATAATACACTGCTTTGCTGCCATCAAGGTGTACTCTCTGCTCCCATTGGTGACCCAGCTGGAATGCCTGCCCTGCTGAAAGGCCCAAAAGGAAAACTTGCAGAAAACTCTGCAGAAAACTGTAATTTTCTTTTCTTCCTTGCCATCTTCCTAGTGCTTTGGATGTTACCTGCTCTTCTTGTGTCTGGGTAGTAAAATAAGGGGTAGCGACTGAACACTACAACCAGTTTAAGTCTCCATATGTGCAGGTTTAGAAACAAAGATGACTGCACCTTTCCTCCCCCCCCTTTTTTAAATTTATCTCTCTCATTAGGACAGCTTTGTGTACTGCTGACTGGGAGAGCAAGTGGGACAGTAGAGTCTGGACAGACACACAGGAGACCTGCTGCAGACACCTATGGATCCACCAACACAAAACAAAGCCAGGAGCCATTCTTTCAAGCACATACCCTCAAGGCTGGACCCATTCCTTAGAAAGCAGGCCTAACACAGACTTTCCTTCTCAACCAGACATTATTTTGCTAAAGAGTAAAAGCCTTGCCTGTTTACTCAGATGTGTGTTGCTGATGTTTTGTTTCAGCCAGAATATGATATTTTATGGGAAAGGTACTCTCAGGATCTGGATACCTGGGATATCTCCCGAGATGGTTTGGTCTGGTGCTCTGGTCCCACTGGGGTAGTAACACAGGTGTGCAGAATGTGACAGGAGCTGACAAAATGCTTCGACACAGGAAGGTCACAGCATATGAGAAGGGCTGTAGCTACCACTGCCAAATGACTTTTAAACACATCCATAGTCAAACACCTCCCTGGGCAGCCCATTCCAATGCCTAACCGCTCTTTCTGTGAAAAAGAATTGTTTATAATATCCACTGTAAACCTACCCAGTCATAGTTTGAGGCCATTCTCTCTTGTTCTATCACTATTTACCTGTGAGAAGAGACCAGCACCAACCTCTCCACAATGTCCTTTCAGGTAGTTGTAGACAGTGGTGAGGTCTCCCCTCAGCCTCCTCTTCCTCAAACTAAACAGTCCCAGCTCCCTCAGTTGCTCCTCATAAGATTTATTCTCTAGGCCTTTCACCAGCCTCATTGTCATCCTCTGCACTCACTCCAGAAACTCAATATCCTTCTTGTAATGAGGTGTCCAAAATTGAACATGATACTCAAGGTGTGGCCTCACCAGAGCAGAGTACAAGGGGACAATCACCTCCCTACTCCAGCTGGACACAGTATTTCTAATAAAAGCCAGGGCACCATTGGTCTTCTTTGCCACTTGGGCACACTGCTTGCTCATATTCAGTTGCTCATCAATTACAACCCCCCAGGCTCCTTTCAGCCAGACAGCTTTCCAGTCACATTTCCCCAGGCCTGTAGCATTGCTTGGGGTTGTTGTGGCCCAAGTGGAGGACTTGGCATTTGGCCTTGTTGAAGCTTATGCCATTAATATTGGCCCATCCATCCAATCTATCCAAGTCCTTCTGCAAAGCCTTCCTATCCTCATGATGATCAACAATGCCACCTAACTTGGTGTCATCTGCAAACTTACTGATGACACACTCTATACTTCCATCAAGGTCATCCATAAAGATGTTAAAGAGAAGTGGTCCCAATACAGAGCCCTGGGGGACACCACTTGTGACCAGCTGCCATCTGGATTTAATTTCATTGACCACTACCCTTTTGGCCCTTTCACCCAGCCAGTGCTTTATCCAGCAGAGCACGTGCTCATCCAAGCCATGATGACTCAAAGCCACTTGGAGAGCGAGAAGATGAGTGAAGGAGACTCCATGACTCACTGCAGCATGAAAAGACACAAAACACAAATCATACTGCTAGGAAATGGAGTGTCAAAATTCTCCCAGAGCAGCAGCAGCAGCTTTGTTGTTCAGCCACTTCCTCAGCATTTAGTTGCGTGCTCCCTCCCAAAGAAAGGCCAAAAGCACTGCAGTGACCCTGTTCTCAGACGGGAAGCTGGCGATTCAGATGGTTTCAGTTCTTCCATACTGCTGTTGTTACTTTGAGTTCTGCAGCTTCACTATCAGTGTTTCTGAAATGTTACCACTTAAAAGAAGAAAAGAGATACAGTAACCACACTGCATATGTCACATCAGCAGGTTCCTATAAAGCAAATGTTTTTGCAGCGAAGCCAGACATACACTAACTTCTGTGACTGCCCAACGCAAAACAGTGGTACACTGCAGCACGCACATCATGAGCATGTAAAACCAATACCATGAAAGTTTCTCCACTAACTCTTCTGTAAGAACAAGCACTGGTACAACTGAAAGTAGATCTCTTGTCTGCAGGGTCAGTCCTTTCTGCACCTTTCACTGCTGCTGCTTCCTCCAAGGCTGTAGTAACTATCCTCCTTCCTGACACAGAATGCAGCACAGTGAAGGCACGTGTTACTGCAGAGCAAACTGCCTGAGCTACCTGAGGTGATTCGTCCAAAGACTTCCAAAGACTACATCTGCATACCTCGTCACAAAGGCCTGCATACCTCAACAGTATTTACCAGTGCTAAACATCAAGTGTGATTTTTACGTCTTTAGCTGGTATTGCACAGAAATATAGAAAGGTAAAGACTTCAGAAAACAGCACAATTAGAGTGTGATAGAAAACAATGGCAGGTAGAAGTTAACACAGACCATGATAGCGTCTATAAAGAGAAATTATTTTTTAGAACACATGTCAAATTATAGATTTTTTGTAATCAGATACTCGTATGCTAAATGTAAATAATGCAGCAATAGCTGCCTTGTGGAGGGAGAGGTAGCTTCTACAGACAGAATTTCCAATTTCTCACTGCCTGTCAGAGCACAGCTGATACACCCTCTGCTTCCATTTCATTGCACCCTCAGTGAGTACATCTCAGTGGAGATGCTATATTCAGGGGCACATCTGCCTAGCAAGGATTACAATTTACTTGTAGAAGAAAATCAATTGCCAGTAAAACTCTTCAAGCATCCTCCGGAATACATATATTACTCTTCTCCCTTAACTTTCCCATAAAATATTGGCTTACTCAGTATTCTGTGGCAGGAAATTAATAAAACTTGTCCTAGTTCCTCTCAATTACAGCAATAATATAACCTCATTTTCTCTTCATACACATTTAAAACTCAGGCTACAAATATAATACAGGGTATTCCATAAATGAAGCAGATGTAATTACAGTTGGAAGTGTAGTCTCAGGAACAATTGTACTTGGAGCACGGCTCCAAAAAGTAATAACAAAGATGGTCCCTAGGCTGCTTTTCACCTCAAGTCCTGAGGCTGACCAAGGCTGCTCCACCTCCAGCTTCACTCAGTACGGCATTAAGATCGGTTTAATTTGCAAAAGCTCACAAGTGGTATTTTAAGGGCTGAGGAGAAGCAGGACACAGACACAACCCAGTGATCCTCACTACTTCGTAGAACTACACTCTTTGTACAGAGGTGCCCAAGTCTCAACCTGAAGGCTTTCTGGAGCATGCTGCAGTGCTAGCTGCTCACAACCTCTTTCAATGCTCATAGTCATGTCAAGCTAACACAGCCACTAAATCAACCTTGTAAAATCAATTACAAAATTAGTACCACTTGAATTATAAGTTACAAAATTCCATGCTCTACAGCTTTCTGCACTATATTCTTCTTGGTTTTACTGATACACAGTGCTTTTCCCTCCTGGAAAAATAGTAAGAAGTCTGGTGGAGGTTTTTTTTGTCTAACAGAGTTTCACTGAACAGACCTAAATTTCAGGTCTGTATTTTTGCTTATGGTAGGCCAAACAGACTGGTCATAAGTGCAGCACTCTGTGAAGGGATCTTGAACATGATCTGTAACACAGTTAGTTTCCTCACTCTCTCCCCTGAGTACACTGTGCACACTATTGGTTTTCAGAACATGCTGGGTTTTGTTCTCCAGTATAGAATTTTTTGCCTCATTTCTTATGGAACCAAAGCTCCTGTAACCACTGTGGGAGAAACAAACATCTGCCCACTATTGCATAATTTCTTACACTGACTGGTGTATCTTAGCTAACCCTTAGTGTGGAGATGTGACTCCATCTCAAATAAATAGAGAAAAAGATGCCTGCCATTGACAATCAGAACAGTTGCAGAGTTGACTTCCCCTTCAGAGGAACATGGAGCAGCCATGCTCCGGAGGAAGGCAATACACTGAAATGCCTGAAGTCCAGAGGGATTAATAATGGCCTTATAATTGTATTTGTCCCCTATGAACACTGCAGCTGGTTGTATTGTTTGTTTGTTAAGCCCCACACAATTGCTATGACCAATCATGCAAATCACAGTAGTGATGTGCACAATCAAAGTCACAACCCAAAGGACTTTTTTTTATAAAGCTGTGATGTGCATTACTTGGGGAAGGGGGAGAATCATACTTTAAAGGACTAAAATGATGTTTCAACAAGAATCGAGACAGAAAACAGGGGGAAGACAGAGGGAAGCAAGATGTTAAGACCCTCAAAACCAAGAGGTATAATAAAATCTCTGCTGGAGCTCACTTGTTTTCTTTCAGCCTTCCTGCCAGGTACACCTACCTGACTATACAGCTCTGCTAATGATGGTTATTAATCCAAAGCCTGGATGACAATTTTACCTTTGTAAGGTGTTAAGAGAAGTTAGCATGACCTGCTGTAGCTCATTGAGTTAAACTATACATTGGTAACCTTGTGAACAGTCACACTATCTCAAAAAAGAAGCATCATAGAGATCCTAAGTGTGCACTGCAAAGGATATGGATTGTTTGCTCTGAGGTATGGTTTCAAGAGATCTGTTTGGGTTTAGGAGTAATATACCTGTTTATTATATTGACCAATGACACATTTTTCTACTTGATTTCTTGAGGACTGAGTGACCTGGCAGTAAAATGGACTTGATATTGCCACTTAACTCTTATTGATGCCTTTTCCGGTTCACCTTTTGTTTGCATAAATTAAAAACAGAAAGAAATCCCTGTTCTCTAACAGAATTGCATAGGATTCCCTAAGGAAGGTTGATGGATGTTGCAGACACACATCTCCCCAGGTGCCAACCCAGAAACAACTCTTGTCCCTGCACTCTTACAGACCCCTGCTCAGTGACCCTTCGCCCCGTGTTCAGCTAACACTGAGCTGACAGGCCAGCCGTGTTTGCTCAGGCACAGGTTTGACATTTTAACATATGAACTTTGTGAGGAGGAAAAAGAGACTGAACATTGAACTTAAACTTTTACATTTAACCTTTCAAAAGGTAGGAGTCCTATAAATATATAACTCTAAGCCTAAATATATAGCCGTAAACCTAAATACATACCTATCCCTATAAACAGGCATTTTTATAAACTCAACTATCTGTGGTGGGAGGGACAAGAACTGTTTCTAAAATCAAAACCAGAAAGACTGCAAGTGCTCACATATCACAAGGGTTTGTCTCATTGCTGCAAAGACTGCGACAATATTCCACTTTACAGTATCTTAAATAATAGCTCAAACCAAAACAAAACCAAACATCATTTTTTGGTTGCATAACTTCACAAAGGAAAACTCCACTGAATACATTAACATGACCGTCACAAAAATGAGACTTTCACTCCAAGGGGACTTTGGCAGGGTCAAAACAAAATCTTCAGAGACTCTTTCAGGAACCTGATCACCACCATAAAATTCTGGTAGTTGACCCTGAATAGTCCACAATTTAAGACATTTCAGATTTAGATTCATAGTACTCACTCACTGACATCTTTGCAGAAAAATCTCAAGGAAGTAAATGAAGTTAACACATTAATTTTTATTAATCTTCCTGATTCATATTCTCCTGTTATGCGCACTCCACAACTGTGTTNAAAAAACCTCTAAGTGTCTTCATAATTCATAGGGGTTTTTTTCCCAATAAGGCATATGCTTTCCTTTTGTTTACATTTTGGGAAGAAGTATTGGTAGTACAAAGAAATGATGCCACACAAAAATTTTAAAACCTACCCCAAAAGAGATGCTGATAAACAACAAAAGAAATTAACACAACCTGAAGGAGAAAGCTCTGCAACAGGGTCCCTGGTGAAAAGAAGTGGATCAAGTTTTACACACATGGACTCTTTTTTTTTTTTTTTTTTTAATAAACAGAAATTTACTCTTTTACTGGGTTTTTTTTTCCATTTGAGTCCTGTCATTTAGGAATCATGCTCTTATGGGACAGATAAGTAATGAGCATTGCAAGCTATAAAACCAGCAGAAGATGGGAGGAAAAAGAAAATCCTGCATTCACTTTTAGATTTCTTTTAAAACAATTGTATTTATGGATACACCAGAATGGAAGACACAAGGCCAGTAGAGAAGTTTTGGCTGTTTATAACTCACATTCTTGGAAAGTTTGCAGAGATAAAGAAGACAGGAGCACTCTGCCCTAGCCAGCTCACTGTACATCTCATCCATGAGAAGCTGTCTCATGGATGGCTTTAGGTTGTAAGATGACCAGACTTGTCTATTTTAACATTCTTCATCAATTTGCTTAGTCATTTTTGATGGCACCTAATTACATCAGCACTGATGTACCAAGTGGAATGAACCAGAGGACCTTTTGCTCATCTTCACCTTTTAAATCCTTATTTAAGAAACCCCATAAACCACTAGCTGAGGTGGAACATACTTCCCCTGATCACAGGCAGGCAGGCACACACCTGAACTCCCACAAACTCCATATATTCTGGTGGACCAGAACCCCTGGGCTCAGATATATTTCCAGGAACACCTACCAGTGAAAGAGTCTATCTCACTATACCCAGACCTAGGTCTCTTCCATGGCCTCAGATTGTCCTGGTAGCAAAACAGCTGGTGACCCACCAGCTCTCTCTCTCAAGCCTAAACCCCCTTCTAATAAATCTACGAGTGAGAAAAGAAGAGCCACCCAACAGCAGAGTACTGCAATTAGGACACCAGCAGAATCCTAGACTCCTATTCAGAACAGGTCTTGAAAGATTAAAGAGCACAACCAACCACCCTCTCCAAACAGCCTGACTCCACTGCAACAAAGAGGTTGGATTTTGTCTAGTTTGGCACAGTAACACCAAGAGAGACCTCACAGCTGCAGAAGGGTTCAGCATGAACTGTATAAGCCCACTCATCACATGGCTGGCTTCATCCTATCATTGTCTTTTTGCTGCCTCCATGGCTTTTGTTACTAAGTGGACTGGATTAAGCCCAGCAGAGATGCACTGCACAACACCACAGCCAGGTACTCAATCAAATCATAACAGGCTGGAAGCAAAGCAGGAAAGTCTGAACAGTGAGGAATACATTTGAACAGGAGTGTGCTGAAGCACTAGATCAGATGATCAAAGGAGAAGGGAATTTTTTCACTTCTTTACACCTCTAAACCAGGCCTTTCCATATTTCAGCAGTTCCACACAGCTGTCAGGGCATCATCTGGCCTGTGATATGTACAGGGAGCAAAAGCAGAGAATTTGACTGTTCTTCCTTGCCTTGAAATATCCATAAAGCAGCATTAATAGGCCTTTTTGGAAAAGCAACTTTCCTTAATGCCAGGGTATATAATTGTTGGAACTTCTTTTGTTTTGGGTTTACCTCTCATTCAGGAACCTGCATGCATATTACAAAAGAGCAGCATTCCATGCTCCTGTGAGTTAAGTAAGGATTACTCTAGAGGGCAAATAGTGCAGAGTATTTTCTACCTCAACCTGTGCGTGCAGCCTGAAGGACATATTTGCAGGTATTGTAGGAAAAGCAAACAAATAGCAGGAATATCTGCAGAAGCTGGTGCTCAAGCACATAATGAAAAGCCTAAAAGAAAACAAGTTTTAACTGTGTACATTTGCCTATTAGCCTTGAAGTCATATTTAGCCATGCAGTGAACAACAGAAAAAGACCTAAACTGATTGTTTACTGCTCAGACAACAGCCTATTAAAATCACCCTTGTTGCTACAGCAATAGTACATATTTATAGGGATTGTGGATGATTTAGATCAGCCATACCAAGCCATACCTCAACCCATTTCATACTGATTAGAGTCTGGTCATATTTTAAGTGTCTATGAAATTATGCAAATGGAATCTGTACCAGAAAATCAGATTGCCAGATAATTGACCATTAATCTTTGATAAAAGTTTAAAAAAATTAAAGCAATCAGAAATCAGCTTAGCATACTGTCTCTCGGGCCTTATTTTGGCCTAGTAAGTCTGTGCACTAAGCTGATTTCTGATTGCTTTAAGTTGTAAAAATTGCTTTTTAACCCACGGATATCAATGAGATTGCACCTGGTGTAAGTCGGGACTGAATTTGATCCGCTGTGTGCCTTAATCACAGTATATTTTTGTTAAAACCCAGTATTTGTGTGGATCTGTGGATACTGATTTGTTCAAGCTCACAATAATCTCCCCCTAAGCCCGTCAGAATACAGCAGGTTAATAATGCTGTAAGTAGAATCCAATTTATTCATAAAACACCGGAACGCTTTAACCAAACTGTTCTTTTGTGGCAAGCCCCTCCTGCCTGGCTGCAGCAGACAAAGGTTCCTGCTGCAGCCGATGGGAAAGGGGCAGGATAACAATAGCATAGTGTCTGTCACACTGTCCATCTCTCCGTCCCTCCACTGGTCAGCCAGTTCCCTCTCCATCCATTGTTTTGCAAAACCAAAGGCACTGCTGTGACCAGTCCTGCAATCTATGGTACCTGCTTTGGTGACTAACTGCAGGTCCCTGTCCACAACTGATTTTGATAAGTGCCCCAGTGTTTGTGGTGGCAACAGGAGAGTGTAATCCTGTGACGACATTCTAGCCCGTTAACATTATCTCACAATTAGTATATCTAGCACTTGCTGGGTATTTATCAGAATTCAATGAGCACATCCTGTAAAATGTCCTGTCGTCTGTGATCAACAAAGTAAATAAAAATCCTACATGCTGTAGTGGGAAGGTAGATTTGCTTTGCATGGACTTAAGAAAAGCAAAGTATTTTCTACTTAAAGACTCCCTGGGCAAACTATTACAGTTCAAGAACTTTGGGAAACCCTCCACCTATCTGTGATGCTTGTTCTGTTAGCATCGGGATCCCTTGCTAGGAATCACCACACTTTTGGTGTGGTGCACAGAACAGGTATGATCTTACAGTCAAGGGCAATGCAGTCCAAGTAAGAAAAGGAAGAGAGAATGGCAGGGGGACAGATGTCACCTGGAATGAGTAAAGAGTAAAACCACACTGGCCAAGACACCAGAGAGAGATTCAAGTGGAAAGGGACACCTATATTACTTATGATTAAGTTAGCAAGTGGATGGTTTATTATGAAACTTTGATTTTTTTCATTGAACTGAGGTTTAGGACATTAACCAAATGTGTGTGTACAATTCTGTGCTGCTTGTTCACATACAGGGATAGGGAGCTGTTCACAAGCCGGGACACATCCCTCTCTCGTGTCCCCACCCTCCTTTCTTTTCTCACAAGAGCTGACAGTGGATAGAAACAACCTCATGACAGAGAGGGTTGTTGCTGACTTCTTCAGACCATTTTCTTTTACTAAGCCCCAACATAACTCTTCTTTCTAGAGTTCCTCTCTCTGCAATCCTGTTCAGAATCACAAGTTCATAGTTGGCAGGTACCACAGGTGGCTGTTCCTCCCATCTTCAAATGGCAGGTACCTGATCTGTATGAGTTATCCTTGCAAAAATATTTGCAGATTGCTGTGTATGGCCCTTCCACGACCCCTGAGGAGGCGAAATACAACCAACCTGCAACACAGACTTTGGATTCACCCAAAAGTAAAAGCTTCTGGCAAAAAAAAATACTACTTAAGATGATTAATGCATTGATTCGACTACTGAGAAAGAGGCCCATTATCCAATGTGCTCTAGGATTCCTAGAAAGAAAACCACCCAGTACATTTAGAAGAGAATAAGCCAGGTTGAAAGAGCCCTCCAGGATCATCCAGTCCAACCTATCACCCAGCCCTATCCAATGGCATTAAGTACCCCGTCCAGTCTTTTCTTTAACACCTCCAGGGACGGTGACTCCACCACCTCCTGGGACAGCTCATTCCAGTGCCAATCACTCTCTCTGTAAAGAACTTCCTCCTAACATCCAGCCTATGTCTCCTCTGGCACAACTTGAGACTGTGTCCCCTTGTTCTGTTGCTGGGTGCCTGGGAGAAGAGACCAGTCCCACCCAGCCACAACTTCCCTTCAGGTAGTTGTAGACAGCAGTGAGGTCATCCCTGTGTCTCTTCCAGGCTAAACAATGCCAGCTCCCTCAGTCTCTCCTCATTTTTGCAGTAAACAGTCACCTTCAGCTCCCAGTATATACTGCAATAATGAAGTCTGCTACAAGCTGGTAGGGATCCAAATGTTGTAATACTCTTGCTACAGCTGTACCCAGTGACACCATCACACCTAATCACGACACATAAATGCAGTAGCCACAGAGCAAAAAACACTCCATGGAGTTACATTTGGGACAAATCATACAAAACTTCTCCTAAGATAGAGTTGTGTAAATTGTTTGAGCTACAGTACAACAGCAGCACCTCAGAGAAAGGGTTTTGGGGGTTTTGTTCTTGAAAGCAAGAAGACAGAAAGGGCCCAATGACTTGTTATCACAAAGCAGCTCAGTGCCTCCTTGGGGCACCAGCCTCTCAAGCAAATCTCACAGTGATGAGGGAGCTGCTGATAGGAATGGTGTCTGAAGAGACACAGCATATGATGGGCCCCAGTAATGATCCCCAGGGAAAGCACCAAGGCAGAGATTACAACACCGCCATTGATCAAATGCAGACATGGACAGAAGGTACATAGAAACTCAAAGCATCACTGACCACTGCAGTGATGAGGAGCACAGTAGTGACCAGTATGGATCACATGACTGTGAGTGGGTGCCAGGGAAAGGGTCAGCAAATACATAGGTATCAAGAAGGAGCTGAAAATGCCAAAAGGTTCACTAGCAATCATGGATGATTTCCAGTAATGCTGCAAAATACAGACATTTGAAGGAGTCTGCCACTTAAAAGCAGAAAAGCCTTTACTGTCTTGGAGTTATTAGATTTCTGACTACGTTTAAAACAGTTTTTAGAAGAATTGTGCTAATGCAGACATTTTCCAACAGCATTTTCTCATGCGGACAACAAAGACTAACAGGGAAAACACTGTCAAATACTCCTGCAACTTCGAAGCCTTAGGGAGCTGACTGGTTTCAAACTTTCTCCATTCTCATCAATGTGACAATCATATCCCACCTCTGCTGGACTTCCCCTTTCACTTTCCTTCATAATATTGTCTCCTCAGTTTTACATCCACTGGTCTATGCACATGATAGGAGGTGACTCCCTTGCTGATTTTCTAGTGCTTAGGTGACCCAATATAAACCAGTGCATAATGAGATGATCCAGTGAGGAAAAAGACAGTTGGAAACTTAAGTAGGAGACAGAACATCCATCTAGTTCAGCACAACTCACTGAAAGCAGAACATAATTTTCAGTAAGGGCAACAACCTTGCTGAGTTTTGACCTGCTAGACAAAGGATAATACATTTGGGCAGGAGCAACCCATGGTAAATTCTTTGGTCTTTTTGCAGGAAGATCTCACTTGCTTCATAAAAATTCAAAGGGACAAACCACCTTCATCCTCTGGCATGTAGCAAGGCTCTAATGGATGGTTTCACTAGCCACATAAAGCTGAAGTTGTGCGAATGCATAAGCCTCCGTGCACAGAGCAATGAAGTCAATCTGCAAATACACAGACATGGCAAAAAATAACTCTCATGATGTGGATGCTAACATTACCACAACCACAGAGTCAATCAAGGCTGCTTTTCGTCAGGCATCTCTCATGAAGTTCCAGGGCTCGGCTTCAACCAGGTGGATACAGTGACTTGTACACACCCCACTTCATGAACAGTGACTCTCTTGACTGCATTAACTGAGCAACTCACAATTCTGCTCTTTCAGATATTTAGTTAGGGAAAAAACCCCTCATCTAAAACTACACCCTACTGATAAAGGGCTCTCAGACTGCTGCAAATTGAGAGCTTGAGACACTTCGAAAAGTGCTTCAAGACTGGAAGTATTCCTGGATTAGTGATGCAGTTTGATCAGAATGTTTCAAGCTTTCAAAATCTTCACAAGGAAGTTCCTTCTTGTGTGGTTGGTTGAATGAATATATTTGCTCATCCCTTGCATTTGCTGGAGCATCCTTGTGAAGATTTTTAAAGTTTGAAGAGTATGGGGTGGGAATTTCTCCCCACCTGTTAGAGCAAGACCATGGAAGAGGAAGAGCTATTGACAGAAAGCTTTGTTAGAGGAGGGGGAACACACAAGGCCATACAGTAAAATTTTACAGTCCTAGGAAAAGGTTCTCTGGATTTGCATAAATGGACTTGGCAGTGAATATGTTAACAATTGACTGTAATTCTTAGGAGAGAAACAAGCTGCTTGGATGCTGGCAGCAAAAATGCTGCTTTCTCCAGTTCCTACCATGCCAAGCTCCTCCACCCTCTCTCAGAGCAGCATTTAGACAAATGCCAACATTTTAAAATTAAGTGGCCCCATCATTATTAATTTATTTGGTATTCATTGTAACAACATTAATCATGGTAAACTGCAGCAGCTTTATTGCATATGTAATGGGTAGTTTCCTAGAATTCCCTGTAAAATCTTTCACATTGCTAACAATGTAAAGACAATGAGACATTACAACCAAGCAAAACAATAATAAACACACAACTTGATAAATCATTATTCTGCCCACAAGTATGTTAGAAAATAAACTCATTTCAAAACCGGAGGAAAAAAACAACAGGCAATAAGTGACATCAGTGAGTTTGAGACTTTTGGTTGCAACAAAGAAACAAACCAGCATGCTAATATGACATTTACAAATAATACCTAACCGCAGCCTAATTAATTTATTGTGTGCTTACTAAACTAGCATACATATTGTATTAGAAGAAAAACACTTATTTGTTCTGTTGCTAAGAAACTTCAGACATTTGCATATTTAACAAATTGTTAGAGTGTTTTTAACCAGAACCCATCACTATTTATAAAAGACAAATTTAAAACGAGAGATCAAAGACACAACATTAATTTTTCTTTTGTCAACTGTCTTTGTTCAATGGCTCAAAGAAGCAGTTTTATAGCTGGGTGATACATAATGAAACATCTGGTATTATTTGGAATTACAGTGGAACCCACTAATAGTCAAGGGCTTTTCTTTATTTCACAGAATCATAGAATTGTTTCAGTTGGAAAAGCCCCTTTAAGATCACCAAGTTCAGCCGTCAGCCTAACACCACCATGGCCACTAAACTATGTCCCAAAATGCCATGTCCACACCTTTCTTGAACACCTCCAGGGATAGCAACTCCACCACCTCCCTGGTGGCAGGTTCCTAAGCCTGACAACTCCTGTAAGAAATAATTTTTTCCTAATATCCAACCTAAACCTCCCCTGGCACAATATCAGGCCATTTTTTTCTCGTTCTATCACCTGATACTATGGAGAAGAGACTGACCCCCACCTCACTACAATCTCCTTTCAGAGAGCTGTATAGAGAGCAATGAGGTCTCCCCTCAGCCTTCTCCTGACTAAACAATCCCAGTTTCCTCAGCCACTCCTCATAAAACTTGTTTTCTAGGCCCTTCACCATCTCTGTTGTTCTCATACTCCATCGACATACTAGAGGGACCAATCCAGCAGCACCTGGAGAACATGCCTTTGAAATCACAGCAAGGTTTTCCTGAATGACGAGTTTAGGATCCATGCCTAGAACAGGAATGCCACTAAAGTTTTTCTTTTGAAGTTTCCAGATGTCAGCCAATTTTAATTGGTCTCATAAGTTCTGCAAGAGCGGGAAACGAAAGCACAGCATGTGGGAACAAGGCTGTGAATGAATCCCAAGAGTTCTCCACTAACTGGAAGATAATGGTGTGATTCAGTACAGTGACACTGCAGCTGGCCATGCCTATGGGGAGCCCAGCTGCAGCACAGCAACCTGTGGCTCTTTGGGCATTAACCCCACTGGCAGCACTGGGTCACTATTTTGCACATCATGATCAGGGTGACTGCCAGCTCACCGGCCTTAGCGCATTGATTAGCAGAACTTGAAATCCTCTTCTCCTACCCTATCTAGACATGCGCTAGAAAAGCAGGATGCCTGGGCCAGGGGGACATCTGAATTAAGTCCACCTGACATTGAGCATATTGTGCCCATGTAACCAGACCTAGAAATGCCCCTGGGGTGTCACTACTCTGCCATTTCACCTCCAGTGCAAACACAGTCTAGAAGGAGCAAGATGAAAAGGAAAGCAAAGAGGCACTGGAAGGAAATCTGAAAACTCAAGGAGCTGTAACAAAACCAAGGTAATCCTAAATCTGCCATGTCTAAAGCTCTCTTCACAAAGCTATCACAGTAAGATTGTTGTGCCAGAGCTGCTTTCTCCACCTAGGGGTGGAGAAAGCTAGGGGTTAGACAGGTGTCTCCTTCCTTCCTTTCCCTCCCTGCTCTGCCTATCTTGCCATAAATCCAAGATCAAGGAATTCCTGTGGCGGGACAATATCCTGCTGCACTTTTGGGAACAGGCTAATAAAATTTGTACATCCGCCTCAGTCAGCTACATACTCAGATTTATCATTCAAAACAGCTTCCAAAGAAAACATCTGACAATTAAAATATTTTTTTCTGTGCACATAACACTGAAAAATAAAATTCTGCTAAACTGTAGCAGTTTACCACAGTCACCAACAGAAGTTTCTGGAGGATTTTAGAATTCCAAGACTTCTCCATGCAAGGGAAAAAGGTCCGTAACAGCTGAGGTAGCAAGCATGTACAAACTTCATTAACTAAAAGCAGCAGGTGAGCAGAGCGCAGGCAGCAATTTAAGATGTGTGAAGCTGAAGATGATTCTGCTGTTTAAAAGAGCTGAGTGTAACTGCAGTGCCAGCCTTGGTTTGGACGTGACCAGCTGCAGCTCTTCCCTGGATCCAAGGACCTGTCACTGACGGCACACAGAGGGGAGGCTGCTGAAAGATGCTGCATTTTTGGCAAGCATCAGTAGGTCCTGCCAGCTCGTTCCCTTAGGAAGGAACAGCTCTTACCAGCAGCTCTCCCTGCTGCATCACACAAACTGCCTCACAGTGGGGAGCATATTTGTCAGTGGTCTCCACCACAGGAACATGTTACTTCACACTAAGGGGTAGAGTTAGAAGAACACGTACAAGAAGAATGCGCACATTTTTAAAGCCTTTGTGGGTTCACAACATACACAAAATCTATGGCCCACAGTGACATTTTTCTGTTAAAATTTCTGGCAGAGGCTGTTTATGACACAACTTCATCTGTGACTCTGCTGGATAGTTAAAAGCTCAGCTTTTCCATGAGAGCATCCTCTATGCTTCCACCCAGCACCTCTCTGTGTTAGTTAAAAGAAAGCAAACGTCATCCACAAAAGCCTACCATGCTAGAAGGTGTCCCCACAGGACAATGATGTCAGGTTGTAGCCCAGCTGGGCATGTCCATGCTGACTTTCATCTGCCCTGTTGGTGGCCCATGGCTCTGTGCCTTCACTTCTAAGAACTCTTCCCTTTACCCATGTTGCCACATGTGCACTGCAGCAGCAGGTACCTTCATCCCAGGCAGTCAACCCATGCCAAGTACCCCTGGATTTGTTGCATAGACATATGCTGAACAGGATGAGATTGCAATCACCAGCAAGGCAGGACAGTACTGCCCATAGTCTTTTAATTACAAGTAAACAGCAGAAGTTCAGCTGGTTTAGAAACAATCAAAAATTGGACAACAAATGTGACATGGGTAGCCTTAATAGAAAACAGTGCCAACTGTCTCTGTACTTGGAAAACACACAAAAACAAAACTTTCACTAATAGCACCAAGTGCTGCAGTTTCTGTTTGAGGCAGAGGACTCCCCAGCTGTAGCCAAAACCATTTCCTTCATTCATCTGGGATGCAAAAGTAGGTTGACAGAGGAAAGAGCATCTAAGGAAAACTCTGTTGAAAGTATTACTACTACTATTAATAATAAAAAATGTTGCTATACAAAGACAGTCCCAGAAAACTATCCATAAACCACCAGGCTCTTATGGTGGAAAGTGCTGAGGCTTTGCAGTCAGGTCTTAGGGGATGGGCTAATGCAAAGCCTGACTGAACACTAAAAGGGCACGTTTGCTGCTCACCTCAGTTGTGCCTGGTCACAGGTTGTGGTCACAGGTAGACCACGGCCTGCTTCAGCAGGTCTCAATTGCTCTTGCTGGCAGCACAACTTGAGATGCACATAGGGAGTCTCAGGCAACAGCCAAGTTCCAGGCATGTGCTGAACATGCAGCCAAGTTCTGCCAGCCACCCTTAATGGGAACGCTACTTGCCTCGAAATGACTTAATCCCAGTTTTATGTTACAAACATGCATACCTCCCTGCTGGAATACTACAGCATTTCTAACCCAGCTGCTTGCTTCTTTGCTTTCTGCAGAAGAATAGAGTAAGTCAAAGGTCTACAGACTTATCATTATTAGACTTTTTTGCACTAGCTCTTCCACCTCTGAGATACATTGTCCTTGCAAGAGTGGTGCAGTTTAATGCTTTTCGAAAAAGAAGTGGGATGACAAGATGCAGTTAATCAACCTTCAAAGAAAGCCAAAAAACAAATGTTTATCTCATTAGTGTAAAATGCTTGGATCCTTTCTGTGTAGAGTAAGACAGTGTCCAATAGAGAAAATCTCACAGAGAAAACCAGAAACTCTGGTGGCAAATTCAGATAATGATATTATAATGTAATTGTTCAAGGCAGTACTTAAGCACGGAGTAGGCTGGATCTGTCAGGACGGGGCACAGGGTGTTGTGCGGAAATCTGACAGTAGCTGCTATCAGACAGTCCCAGAGGGGCCTCCTCCTTCACTGTCATCACAGGAAGCACTGCAGAAAGGCCTTGCCATGACAAAAATTTATCACTACACCCACTGATGGGTAAAAAAGTCCACAAGGAAGCGACAGAAAAAACCCTTCTGTGGGATCCAGTTCAGATGGGCAAGACTGAGACGCTACCAAAGAGCAAGAATTGATTAGTGACTGTGGGCACTAGAACAGTATGAGATGTTTCTCAGCATATGCACTCACTGGCATAACCAGCCTCAGCAGAAACTCATCTCTCCACCAGCTGGATTCAACATTCAAATGCATAACCTCAAACTGTCTGGATGGTGTTAATTTATCTTCTCAGTGCTAGTGTGTAATGGCTTTTAATGGGAGCAGCACTGCAGGGGCAGAGAAAAGTGGTGCTGCCAGGTTTTTCCTAGAACTCTCATCCTTTCCTAGAATTCTGCCAGCCTTAGGGTAACAATACTTAAAGCTGCGCACAGCATTACCAGAAAAATCACAACATGCTACATGAACTTCCACATTTTGATGCCACACAAAGCTGAGTCACTGAAGTCCTTCTGGCATTCAGAGGGCAATGTTCCTAGTGGCAGAGAGGGAGGTTTTAGGAGATAAAGAGTGTGCATATATGTACAAATTAAAGTAAAACAAACAAACAAAAAAAAACTCTTAGGAGAGTGCAGAGAAGGAAAGGTGAAAACCAGTTAATATGAAAGCAAGTCGGTAATTGCAGCAAAATCACTGGGCAATTTTGCAGTGGTTCTCTTTTCCTACATTTATAGCTCTGTCATTACATCTAAAGATGACACCTAAACCACTACAGCTCCAGCCCTGTCCCTCTTTCCCACAGTTAGCATTCATGGGCAATAGCACAACTTCTATACTGCAGGTACTGCCACAGTGCCTGGTTTCCCTCAATTAAAGATTAACCTTTTCCACACATGAAAAAAATCCACAGATAGTCCAGGTCTCCTGGCAGAAAACTGTTGGGTTTTAAATCCTTCATGACAGGCTTCCTGCAACTCTCCATCAACCCAAACATGAACTCGATCTAACCAACATTAAAAGCAGAGATTATGTATCTTATGGTTCATATACAAGGCATAATGAATGTTGCTGCTCATCAGTCACTATCAAATGTATACACTATTTACATTGCAATTGGGAAACCTCACTGTTATGGAATGCATCATTTCAGGGTGTTTTTGTTTTGTTTTTAAGTGGCTTCTAAACACTCAAATTTACTTTCTGCAAGCATTCAAGCTGAGGCAATTTGATCCTGTGACTATTTGTAGGCAGCAGGCAATAGGACATCAGCAAGACAGAAACAAGCCAGTCAAAAATCCTCTTGAATATTATGTGACCAAATGATACAGCTGATCATTCATCTCTAATTGCCCTATCGTTTCCCTTCCCTGATTTTATTTATGTGGTCTATTATGTCATTCAGGTTTTCTGAAGCTTTGCAGTAAAACCACAGCAAATATAACTTTATATTAAATCAATACATTCAGTGGTTATGTGATCATTTCCTTCGGCAATATCACATGAATTGGATCTTGGAGCTACAAGCAAGAAGATGGCACTTCTTGTTTGGAAATGAAGAGCCATGTTGCACATTTTTAAAATCCATAATGAAACCTTCATTATAGAGACATATATCTCACCATCCATCATCTCCAAACATGCAGGCTTGGAAATGAAAACCTGCCTGCCTTTAATTTGATGGGCTGAGCGTGCAGCACTCCCATCCTGCAGCGGGGCAGGGCAGCAGAATTTTATTTATTCACATGCCTGCAAACAGGTAAATTTTGGAGCAGCATCTCACCTCAAGATCCTGGAGTCACATACATGGGAATAGCCCTGAATCATGCACCCTTGTTCCCCCCTGCACCAAGTGCTGCATTATTTACTCCCATTAACACAGTGGTAGGGGAGCCCTTGGCTGTGCAGCATCTGCTACGGGGTGAGGGGGAAATGTTTATTTCCTTTTCTATTTCTTTTCCCAATTTTGTTTCTAATCTCCATTTCTTCATGGTTTCCTGAAGTCCTGACAAAGCCACATATTACGTCCCTGTCCTGTATAGCACTGGAGGGCACTGCAGAACACATGAAATTTGTTTCTAATTTTACATCTGCTAAAAAGCATTCCTAGGTTACAAATACATGCCAGCAAAATTGGTAGGGTCTATCCCACTAATGCCACAAGACAAACAAAGCCAAAAGGAAATAAAAAAAGGCTAAAATACAGAACAAATATTTTTGCACTTCTTTTAGCTTGTGCAACCTTTCCTTTTTCCCCTCCTCCCACACTTCATCCAAGTTCAGCTTTTTGGCATTACACATGTATCTGTTTATATGTAGGAAAAAAATAACAATACAAGCCGCTGAAGAAGAACAATTTGGTTCTCCCTCTTCTGTACATCCTGTACATGAGGCTAGAAAAACCTTCAGCCACAAGTACAAGGAGGATGTTTCCTTCCTTGAGGTAGCAATGAAACACTGAATGTTTCATTGGGCTAGAATCATTGGGCCCAAGCAATGGGCTAGAATCCTGATGCCCAAAATTCAGTTTAAGCCAAAAGGCTGATATCATCTGTATTGGTGCAGTATGCTTCACAGCATCTATTTCTTCTCATCATAACAGTTTCCTGAATAATACTTCAGCTAAATCATCCTAAACTTTTATTACCACAGCAGGGCAAGACCTGAGGTAGCCTCTAAGGCAGAAAGACCTGCATTGCTGGCAAGGCAGCAACACCCTTTGGCAGGGCCAGCTAGGGCATGAGCAGAACTGCAGCCACAGCCCCATAGATTTCAGTCAGAGGTCTGCATCTCAGATTGTGCTTTGGTGTCTTCCTGTTGTTTGTATTTGCTGCACCGAAGTTCCACGTACACATAGGCAGCAGTTCCCAGTCTGGTTTAGACTTCATGACTATAAATGTCAATAGACAACAAGGAACACAACTCTGAATTTATTTTCATTTGTAGTAGCACAGAATCATACTAGTTCAATGCTCTGCAAATGCTAATTAAAGACTTTGTCATGAGGAAGTTGAAATAACATTTCAGAGCTGGATCCAGCTTTGCAGTTGAGTTTATCATATAAAATGCAATAGCACAGATATTCCAGCACTTCCTACAAACCACATTTTCACACTTACAGAATTTTGCACTAGACAAAATATATACAGTCCCTAACAGAGAAGATCATCATTTGCCTGGCCTGGTAATGCCCTCTGGCTGTCCACAGGCATGTTTGCCGTACTGTGTTGCTATAAGAGATCCAAAGCTACAACTAGAAGCATATTCCCCTTAGCTGCCAGAGCAGGTTGCATGGTTAGAGACAGGAGACAGATCACTTGCCTTCATCTGATCCACAAAAGCCTGTGTCACAAAGACTCAATTCCTGCCAATAAAACTTAGCTTGAACTACACAGAATTCACCAACATGTACATGATTCTCATTCAAAACTTCAACCATTCCCACAACATTTCCCCAGATACCAGTATACGTGCTCCAACATCTCCATTTCATACCAGATCTGAAGAACATACTGCTTTTCATATTGCATTACAGAACTTTTACAGGGCTGAAGTGAAAAAAAACAACAATTTTTTCAGTTGTGCTTGGCCCTTCATGTTCTAACTTCCACAATGATCACTCTTGGTGAGAAATTTCAGCTATGCAGACTTGCTAATCTGCCTCCATCTGCACATGCACAGCATATCTTGTACTGTACAAATGTCTTTTCCAATATGGATTATGGGCTAATAAGCTCTATGGTTTGCAAATCTTCCTGGCCTTTACTTTTTAGCTGTTATATAAGAGTCATATTTCCTAAAAGGAGAAACATATGGAATGTATCTATTCAGCACTAGATGATCACAGTATGCTGTTTGGAGAAAAATAAAGCCATCTATAGGAAAAGGGCAAAAAGTGTTTTTTTTTTGTTTTTTTTTTTTTTTTTTTAGGGGGATTGGTGGTGGTGGGTGGGTAGGAAGTTCTGTTGTCTGGAGGAGAAAAAATATTAAAGGGAAAAAATTAGCAAGGGGTTGCATTGGAATAAGCTAATCCTAAATATTCACTGAATCTAGGTTTATGTTCTTTTGAAAATATTTTCATTGAGCTTGTAAGATTCTGAAGTGAAAACATTATTTCAAAATGCCTTGTTTGAGGATGCTTCAGGCTTTTGAAAAAAAGTATTTTTTATATTTGCTTGAAGCAGTGCAATACATTTCATTGAAAGTATTTCTCATTTCCTTTAGTCATCTTTAATTCTCAGTTATATTACACTGCTTATTGTAAACACCAGACTAAAAAATAAACCCCAAACAACCCACAAGCAAGTCTAATGCTAGTCTCAAAAAAGATTTAAAAAAGAAGTTGCAGATACCAAAACTACAAATGATACGCGAAGCTTTGCTGGTTTGAACTTTTTATCCTAACTTTGACATAAAAATATGCCCTTCTGCTAACTATTCATCTCAGTTTTCTTATCCATAATGCAGGGATAATAATACTGGCTGTACTCGCCTCAGTGGAGGGGATTAGTTGGTATCTACACGGATCCTGCCTGTATAAAGCACAGTGATTATTGCCTGAATGTCAGTATCTCCTCTGCTGGCCTTGAGAAGTATGGCTATGCCTTCTGGCCTCGAAATCTAAAAATCATTTCAGTATATAAAATACTTCAATTTTGCTATCTCAGAAAGAAAATCTACAGTCAGCCAGGAAGTTTGCAGCGCAGCCAGCACAGCATCATGCAGCATCCCAAAGGTCACAGATACACATACAAAAGTTGCTCCGTTTTTAAAGTGATCAGTGCCAGATCACCGGCACACAAAGCAAGGTGTCTGCCAGATTTCAGTGGCAGCACAATGTCCAGTCCTGTCCATTTACAACAACAACAAAAAACAAACCCAAAACAACCAAAACCAATAAAAGCAATATGTCCCACACTTCCCCTCCATGCTTGCCTTCTTGTTCTATTTTATCTCTTCTCTAACAACTTTCTTACAAATTCTAGCCAATTTTTTTTTCATAACATACAAGTTATGGCAGTCTGTATTTTCACATCTGCAGCTGGAATTCCAGCCTTAATTCTGGATGCCCAGCTTTTGGGGAATGAGATGTGAAAGATATATATTTTCTACTGATAAAGATAAACATGATTTGTAAGATAAGTCAAATTAACAATCGATTACACACTAATGGGCTCTAATCAATACATTAATTTAACTAAAAGGAGTAGGGGACAGGAGGAAAGATGGAACAGTAATTTAAAATAACAGGGCCATTCTGCTGTTATAAAAACCTCGGTGTATAAAACAAATCTGAGCAGCCCTTTGTGGAAGAATGCAATATCCTCTCTCTCGTTCTCTCACCTTGTTTCTCTGTATGATGTGGTGTGTGTTTATTAAAGAATAAAAGAGCAATTATTGCATTTCCAGCAGATTGCAGTCCCAGCCGGTGCGGTAGCGCAGTGTCAGCCTGCTCTCTAGTGTTGTGGGAGGTGTGCGGCAGCCGGCACCCGCTGCGCATCCCGGCTGCGCCTCCAGCTGCACCCGCTTAAACACGGCCCGCGCCCTCCAGAACTCTCCTGGGTGGTAAGGAAATCTCAATTATGCACACAAGGGATGTGGTTAGGGGAAGAAAGAAGAAAGAATGTTTAAATTGTATACGTAAACTGTTTTGTTTTACAGGCTGGAGTAAATCAGCACATTTGTAGGCCATATTTATCTGATCCACTCAGTAACAATCTCTCTCAGTGAATGCCATTGATGTGGCATTTATGCCATGCAAAACATAACCAAGTCCTTATATTCAATTAAACCATTAGTAGAAAAAAGGAGAATTTTTGCTTCTGGGCAAGTCCCTAGTGCAGAATGGCACAAGTCTCTGCCACACTGCTGCCAGCAGAGGTAAATTCAGAATCCCCGCTTGCTCTTTGCCTTCTGCACTCAGCCCTCACTCCCAGCCCCAGAACGTGAGGAACTGTGATCTAAACAGCCACCAATCAACTCTCCTCACAAAGGGATCAAGAAAGGAATCCAGTCCCTCTAGAGCAAAGTTCCTAACAGAAGGTGCAATCCAGCAGGCTGATACTAACAGAACCTTGCACAGACCTTAGTGAGAATTTGGGTATAAAGAGGAGCACAAGCAGATAAGCAGCTCACCTGGTCTTTCTTTGGATGGCAAAGCTCAAGGCTTGTATGTTCAACCCTTCTTAGCTCCTGTAACACAGGGCTTTTCTACTCTTAAGCCTTGTTACAGAGAAGGGAGATGGCTCCGATTCACACCAAGTAATTCCAAAAAAATTCAAGTAGAAGCAAGGGAGCTGCTACAACAGTGCACAAATTTGCCATCTTCTAGCAGAAACTTAGAAACAAAAGGCAGCAAGTGAACACTACACACTACACTTTGGGGCAGAGCACTTTGAAGGCACAACTAGTCTTTGGAAACTTCAGTTACACTTATATAAATCAGGAAAAATGCAAGTGGAGCTACTCTTGTTTGCTGTCACCAAAACATCATGTTCCAGATAAGGAAACAAGATGGGATCAGAAGACCCCATTTGATGTCTTTGAAAATTATTACACTGATTCACTCTGAAATATCTTCTTCAGAAGCTATTCATTACCTGTTTAAAGAAAAAATAGTGCCTGTAGAAAACATATTTTGTCAGCTCAGGCAAAGATATGGGTGTGGGTGGTGGTGGAGAATTCATCCTACCAACTAAGATGCACTCTGATGGGAAATTCCTCTCTCAGCAGCAGTCTGAGATGTACAGGTACCTACAGCAGATTATCAACACCAAAGAGAGTTACACTTCTCGGACAAATGGAAGGATGCCAGCACAGTGCATTCATAACCAGAGGTGCCTCTGCATGTAGCACTTCTCAGTCCCTTCTTAAAATACAAAGTTTCTTGCCAGTCAAATAGCACTGCAGAAACGTCTAAGCATCAGTCTTCTCTGGGAGAGCTGAACTACCATGTGTGTACATGCTAGCTGGTGTAACAGGAGAAAGAGCTACAACTGCCTGGGTTTCATTAGACATAATCAAATATTCAGTTAATATCCAATGTATACCTAAAATCAGTTCGGTCTTAAGGAGCTTTCCCTGATATATGCACAGCTGCTGGAAATGGATGACTTCTTTCATTAATATTTACTTCAGAAAATAACTAATTTGCTTTGGCTGTGTTTATGTACTTTCTACAACTACAGCAATAAATCAGTGTGCTGGGAAGACCACTGCACGGAAAAGGCAAATCTTGGGTGGGTATTAAACAGCACTCATTCAGAATGAACTCTGAACTTGTGAAATGAGAAGCTCAAGATTATATGGATGGAAGAAAAAAAAAACAACAAACCCTAATCTAGAGGGTGAGAGCAATAAGATGCTAGAACTTAGATATTGAAGATACTAGCATTGATTAAGCACAGCTACAAACTATTCACAGAAAAATAGTCACAGCCAGTTTGCTTAGAACAACCAAAAATATTTTTTCTCCATAGTAATAACTGTTCCTATACACAAATGCACCATTTTTATTCAGCTGTTTGTTGACAATAGACAATCAAATTCATTATCTAAATTTAGCAACTAGTGATGTAGTTTAAGTTAGCTTTTCTTCATAGTGTAGATTAAAGAGTACTGAAGCCCATACAGACTTACAACCACGCAGGCAAAGCAGTCTCTCATGATTACTGTAGATCAGCCTCTGGCTGTGCAGGGTAATTCCCTGCCTCACTCCAGCTCTGCTCACCAGGCATATTTTCCATAAGTTGGTTTTGTAACAAAACATATGAGAGGCTTATAAGCAGAGAGCAGAAGCCTCTTGTTTTTCTTGTTTTAAGACCTATGGGGTATTACTTTGATTTGTCTGAAATTTGATAAACTTTATCCAGTGAACTTTGAACCACTAGGTATGAATATTTTCAAAACAATCTCTCTATATAGAAAGTGAGAGCAGTGAGGATACTATTGTATTTACTAATGTACATTTAGATAATTTATCAAGCTGCTTTGAGTTTACCCAAAAGACAGGTTTTCATAAGAGTCCAAATATAAAAGAGTTTATACTCTAAGAGTATCTATGGTGCTAAGAAAGTCATACACACAGTGCTTGAACCCTCTGATTTATTTTGCATTACCAAAGGCCATGAATATGTGTGTATATACACACACAAACTATTTTAATGGCAGTACTGAGAAGTTAAATAATCAAATCCAGTCATTCCCTGCACACAGTCACTCCCTGCACACCCTAGCTAAGTACCTGGGATATGCTGATTATTGTCCACAAATCAATTAACATTGTCCAAATCAATTAGTACTGTGCAACACCACTTTCAGGCTTTTTCATAATTAATTTCTACTGGCATCTGCCTTCTGACTGCATGCTCTGACCATCTCTGTGCCCACTAGGCCTCTCAGTCTCAGGAGAACTTCAACTTCTGCTAATGATGAAGATTTTTTTCCAGTTTTACTTTCTTTAAGCAGAGCAGAGCTAAGCATGGCGCCAGCAGCAAAGGAGGGCTTCAGCCCTCAGAGGAGTAACAGATCTCACCGGCAAGGTTTCAGCTACAGCAAAGCAGCTGCATTATTCTACAGCTCCCTCTACTTGCTGCATCCCATCATGGCAGCGTGACAATTTGCCTCTCTAGCATCCCCATCGCTCTTTCACAGGTCAGACCATAAGATCAATACAAACAAGAAAAAAAGAGACATGCACTCTTGTAAGAAAAGCTAGCAAGTTCAAAGTTATAGCTGACAGTCTGGATTTAACTCTGACTGATCTGGGAAAGAAAACCAAAGCAGAAAGGTGGCATGAATGAAGGATGAAGTGTCAGACTGGAAAGCACTTGGCTTTTATCAGTCTAAGTTAAGCCCTTATGATTAACCTCAAATTTCTCATATTATGTGGGAAAAAAATTTTTTTTAATTAAGAAAAAAAAATTTAATAAGTGCTTACACATGAGAGAACTCCACAGCTCTGAAATGTATACACTGGCAATGTAGCTATTTCAAATTTGGAGCAGTGCATTCTGCACATGATAGGCATTTCTCCCACTGACAATATGTGATGATACCCAAACAACATTGCTAACAACAAAAGGCCAGTGCTTCGCATCCAGTTCTACCCCACTTGCCTTTTTGCACAGCATACAGTGCATTTCATAGGTACAAGCAAGAAAGTAAGTAACAGGTAGTCAAAAGGTGAAGACCAAAAACCCCAGTGCACAGTAACCATAGCAGAGAAGGGCTAAATCTTCAAATCCTGAAGTTAGCATCAGTGACAAACGGCCTCAGTGGGCACTCACTGCTCTCCCCATTTTCTGCCACCAAGCCCGACTAGCCTGCCAGCGGAAAACACTTCCCTTACTGCAGCTCTGGGAAAGGGGCAGATGATCAGAAACTCAGGACTGAATTACTGCACCATGTCCTGGGGAAAAGCCTGGCCAAGATCACTGTTATAATCAAATCCTCTGTTAATTGCCTGCACAAATGCAGCAGCTCTACACACACAGTAACACAGTGAACAGGATAACCAACAGCATCCCAGCACAGACCTGGCACATTGACTTCTGGAGCTGAAGAATCTCACTGTACTGACTGTTTCCTACTCAAGGTGTTCAGGTGGCAATGCCACCCAAACCCACATTCTCAAACTTTCTGATAACACAGTCACAGATCCCTACAGCTGAATTTATTTTGTTTTTCAGAGGTAGCTTCTGGGTATTTCACAAACATTTGGACCATGTATTCATTAGTTAGCAAATAAACTTCTTTACTATATTGATGGGATGAAATAAAAAATCATAATGAGTTTTTATTTCAGCTGCCTCAATTTTGCATGGTTAAAGGAATCGCCTGAAAGAGTCCATTGAGTCGCATGACTCAATGAATATTTATATTGTTTTAAAGAAAACCTGAGAGCCTTGTTTTGCAAGATTAAGCAACAAATGTCTTATATTTCAAATGAACTGCTCAGACTTAATCCTGCAATTCTTTTCTAATCCAAGCATTCCTTAGGACTACGATGAGATCAAGGTCTCCTGACAGGAGCATGTTTGCAGGGTCGGGGCTTTCATCTGTGCAAAACACAGGCAGCCAGTCACCAGGTGAACTCATTTTGCCCAATTTCTAACCCACTTGAGTATCATGGGTTTGAAAGTTCAGATAAAACCAAAATCTTTTTAAAAATAAATAAACTTTATTGAATTTCCTTTCCACTTCGACAAAGAAACAGCAAGACAAGATGAAAAAAATGTGTCCAGCGAGAACTGTAATGAGATATGTAGTAGGACTCAGAAATTGAGGTGCTGCTCTTGAGAGTAATACAAGAACAAACCAACCCCCTTATACATTTTCCCCTTAAACAGAACCTGTGCATCCATGTCCAGTCACACGCACACACATGTGAAATTCCATCAAGGATCTAAGTGTCAGTAGAATCTTTTCCTGTCATGATACCAATAATAATTCCTCTCCTGCTGTTACCTTCCAGAAAAGGTGCAAGGCAGTGGTGAAGGACAGAGCTGATGTGACCTACACTTGTGTTTTCCTTACATGTATCACAGTGCTAGCAATACGAGAGCACAGGAAGATACAGTATCTGATCCTGTTTCTATCTCTGTTTCTACATCAAAGAGCAATTCATGCACCATTGATTAGAGGTCCTGGCCAAAGTCCACACCCAACAGAAGACCAGAACATCTCATGAGGAACTAGGAAAACCTGTACAGAAACAGGCACAAGACCTGGCATCAGAAACTCAGGTCTACCAGCCAGCAGCTTAACAAAAGGCTCTGCCACACAATCCCCCACTCCCTCAAAAGGTGCTGCTTCCATGTCCCCACCCACTCGGTGGTTCCAGAGCGGGGCTCTCCCATGATGCTGCCAGAAGCACAAGGTAGCAGAAGCATCTCTGAGAATGGACTAATGCAGAAATTAGTATTTCTAAGAGAGTTGCAAAGTGTTTCCTGGGAAGGATGGAGGCAGAGGCAGTGCAGAGGGTCATCTGGGATGGCTGATAGGGATGGCCCCTTGCAGCACCTGCTCCAGGTGTAGATGTTTACTCACACCTTTTTTTTTTTTTTTTTTTTTTTTGACACTTCAGAAATTTGTTATTCCAGAAACAATATTTAGCTTAAACCTAACATTTATGTATTACAATAACATCAAGTACTTGGTCCTACACTCAAAAATTATGTTATAGACAAATGCTATAAATGGGCTTTTACAGGCTTCGGTCATTGCTGAAAAATTTACTCTGAATTTGAATTGTTACATCTCAACTGTAATGATTTCTGAGGTTTTTGAGTTCCTTGGTCTTCAGAAAAGTAAGAAGAATTGATGGGCTGCTTAGTCTAAGCACAGTGCCTGAGCTTGTGACTACTGCTCCTCCATCCACACACTTATACTGAACGCACCTTTGTGACTGCAGCTGTGTCACAGGGTAAATTAATTAATTAGAGTACCTAATAAATTGTTATTGATATTGTTCAGTTGTTTGTCAACACCCAAAATGGTCAATAGTGTCAACAGCAGAAAGAGAACATGGCAAAAGCCAAGCTAAGCTCACATAAATTAGATGAGAAAAAAGCACAGATGAAGGTAGTGGCAGCTACGGAACAAATTAAGAAAAAGCAAAGAGGAGGTTGGAGGGTTTCTGCACCCTGAAACAACACATTCAGCTAATATATCAAATGGCACTTCACAGGCTCTCCCTCAGCAGCAGGGAACAGATACTGACTTTTCTCCTTAGCTGCTTGCATCAGAAACCAATACTTACTGTGAGCTGCAGGAGAACTGGACCTTCTCTGCTATACACTGGGTAGGTTACACTCATCATTGCCTGAGGAAAATCAAGAACTCAGTGTAGGTGGAAGACATTTTTCCTTCTGACTTTACAGATGTGGCTGGGGGCGATGCTTCTTTGGAACATTAAAGTCTTTCATAATACATTTTGGTAAAGATCCTTGCGTAGTCTAAAAAGTTTAAAACAATCATTTTGGGGAGGCTTACTTTCAAGTGTTCTCCATAAAATAATAGTCTAAATCTTGACACTAAAATGAAACACTGCTTTTAGTAATATATGCTTATCAATAAAAAATAATTTTCCCCCATAATACACATCACCTTTTTCAAGCCCAAGGGGCTTTTCCTCTGAATCAGAATGCACAGAAAACTTTAGACCACCACTCAGCAAGACAAAAATCCAGTTTTCAGCCAGGGGCAATGAGTCACAATTCAAACTGTGTTGCCCTTTTTCAACATGGAATGTGACACTTGTGTCTGTTTATTTGTACCACCTTCAGCCATATCCACTTGAGGTAGTTTTTGAACTGTTGTCATGCCAAGCAAGTCCTGTTGCAAGGAAACGCCTGCCTGCTTGACATTGCCTTTCCTTCTCACCACACTTTCATCAGCATGACCTGAAATGCAGGCTCCTGCAGTGGTTCAGGTCTGTGCCTTTGAAGGCTTGCTCCTTGCTGTAGTACTGGAGTGCTTTCCACTAGCATAGTTAACTGTAATGAGAAGCAGAGAGGGGAATCGCCTTTGGGGCTCAGGGAGCTGGCGTGGCCCAGCTGTAAGAAAAGCCAGGGTTTGAGCACCCTGCTCCTGTAGGACTGTCAAATTGTGTTGAAACAAACAAAATCAATGCCTAATTTTATGTGATTGAAAATTACCACTACCAATGGTAGGATCAAAAAACTTGATATATGCATTGAGTTTACCAAGGAAAGGGTTTTTTTTTCCCCATCAGTTGCTTCCCTTATGGCTCCCAGAAGGAAACAGTGTTTCACAGGCAGAACTAGAGCAGCCTGTCATAATCAGTCATACTTAATGATGGATATTTGTTGCTGTCACCAGAGACTTAAGGTCTAAAAATCCCATCACATAAAAATAAAAAAAGAATGTAATGACTTCACTGATCTGTTGCTGCTAAAGCTGAAGTACGTGCAGAATTTGGATTAATTCACATGTTAAAATTGATAAAATATGTTGAATTGACCTTAGTGGCTACAGCATGGAATATCTGGAATACTGGATGTATACACAAGGATGTGCTCAACCATAATGTTTTGTAACTCGTTAGTTTGTTTCCACTAAGCTGCTGCAAGGTTCCTAACTGTTAAATGGGAAGACTGTTAGGCCAGGCAATGCACTACAACTACACTTTAGATGCCCATGCACTACAAATACAGCCAAAGTTTTGGGGGCCATAGTTATTTGGGCCAGATGTTTATGGGGAGTATTGGTACAATGGAAACTATTTACTAGGAGTTCCCCTCTGGCCTGCTCTGAGCACTTCCCAGGCACATCTGAACTGCTGCAATATCCCACCTGATCAGCAAACACTGAACTGCACAGAGCATTCCTAGGGGCAGCAGGGACCTTGTGAGGATGTTATTTTTTAAATAGCACACACAGAAGCAACTCTTTTAGACAACAGCACCTTTCAGGCTATATTTGTTACGAATTGTATTTGTTCAGGCTATAAGGATCACATTTGGGTATCTACAATAGTTTGGGCTACTGAGTGCAGAAGTGCATTTGGAAATAGTGTTTTGAAAAAAATGAAAAAAAAAAAAAAAAAAAAAAAAA
>VWZI01017904.1:762031-857388 GCA_013396835.1 Psilopogon haemacephalus
AAAAAAAAAAAAAAAAAAAAAAAAAAAAAAAAAGAAACCAGGTATACAACTAACAAGGAACAATGTAAAAGTAGACTACAGATATGAGGGGAAAATTACACTTCTCATTATTTTTTAGTAACAATAGTGACAACACTTTTAGGGCACCTATTTAATCTGCTTTTTTTTTTTTTTTAAATATTTACCTTTTATTTAATTATCACTGTTTTACTGATACTTTATTTTAGCTGGTAGCTTATTTTGTCCTGTGGATAACTAATGGGATTCCTACACATGTTTTTCACTCAGTTATACACCTAGACCTGCACATGAAGTCTATGCCTGTGGCCCTCAGCAGCCTTGACCTAGTTGGAGGTGTCCCTGCTCACTGCAGGAGGGTTGGACAAGATGACCTTTAAGAGTCTCCTTCAAGCCAATGCAAACTGTACATTATTTTATTTTCTAAAATTTCAAGATGCACTATAAGACTTTCTAGACTTTTATCCTTGGCTAGGCTTATCCACTAATTTGGGTAGTTTTGACTCATGGAAGTCAAAGGACTTTGAATCAGGGCAATATTCTACTCCTCAGTGACTCTGTTGGACTCACACTCAAGTTTTCCATTGGTTTAGTGATGATAGGCCCTGAAATAAAAAAACAGCTCTCAATCCCCTGTCATCTCTTTAGGAGCAGAGCAATGTGCGAACTCTATTCATCCTTTCACCATATGTGTCATTCCCTTTTATCTCTAGGAAAATAAGTTTCCTGTTATTTTTTAGCTTAAATCACAGCTTCATTAAAAAAAAAAAAAAAAATCCAGACTTCACATTGTTTCTTAGTAGTCCCCCAAACTTAATTTCCTGGGCTGCAAAACAAGCTGAAAAAGGAGAAAATATCATTGACTTCCAATCTGTTTTGGTTATGAGCTTGCCAGGCTTCTCAGATCCAGTTCATAGCCCTCTTTTAAGTACCTTAAGGTAAAGGATGCAAGTCACAGCTATGTCAGAACATGCTTTGCTCACCTTTTCTTCCCACCTCAAACCATTTCTGACCCTGCTTTGGGGGACAATATTGAAAACAGTGAAAATATAACCCTGCTAAAAACATGAATCAAAAAGTCACTGCTTGTGGACATGTTTTTAAAATTGCTTAGTTGCACGGAAGTCCCTTTAGTGCTTGAAGGACTTTAATAAAATTGATTTTCTGAGTATAGCCTTTTAGCAGCTACTGTATAAGCTTGAAATATGAACCCTTCATTGTTGAAAGTGTTTCATTTTTGCCCTGTAACTAATGATCAAGGGAAAGAATGTGTTCACAATTCTCCATGGTTGCCATTTTCATAATTAAATAGTGCTAATAATAAAGCTTTGCAGACTTTAAACAAACCGACACTGGAGTGGAATGTGGTTTGTAGTGTTTCATTTAGAGACCTCTGCAATTAGTCCTTAATGAATAAGCATACCATGGTGATAAGTAAGACATCTCTGTAAACCAGTTATTTACCAAAGCACAAAACAGTGACATTTTCATTGCAATGACTGAAAATTATTCTCCAGATTTTTTCTGAAGGCTCTTAAGTAATTTAGGAAGCTAAAGCCCATTAATTGTCTTTAATGCTTGAAGTGTAATGCCAGCAGTAGTGCAGCAGTCTCTCCACTGGTTATTCTAAGTATAATGGATCAATAATAAGCAGCCACGTCAGTAAGACATGTAGCTGAAGAAGAGCTGCATGCACTGCTGGTAGTGCATCCATACCAGTATTGGTAAGCAATAGAAAACTTTCAAGCACTTCAGTCACATTCAGTAAAGAAACATAGCTGCAGGTTATGCTTTCCCCTCACATATATTTATATTCCCTTCCTGTATACTTTCTTAAACTAAGCTTCACATTGAAGGAATATTTCTTCTATTTGCTCACTGATAAGTTCTCCTTTTTGGAGAAAGCTCCAGCCAGATACATCTCAGGACATTTTAAGGCAGTGTTGAGCTGAGAATGATGCTGATGTATTTCAGTGAGGAATCCAGCTCTGTGACTGAGCACACAGAATTAGGAGATCCTGATTAGTTCACTGGCTGTACCTTTCTTAGAAAGGTAACACACTGGCTATAGGAAGAAGTCATTATTTTCTGGCAAAACTTATTTCAGCATCTAATGAACCAAATGTAGTGGAGTCTCAGAGCCATGCTTTGGCTCATATAATACAACAGTGTATAGGATCCTGAGATTTTTTCCATGGACTTCAGTGGGTATTTGACCTGGCCCTAGAAAGAGCAATGTGGTGACTGCTGATAGAAGGTAGTATCAAGAACAGACACAAAGCCTGACAGACTGTCAGCAGACAGTTCTCTCATATAGCTATCAGAAGGGAAGATAACATGGTATCTCCAAAAGTAACTGTGCTTTAGTCTAGGTTATCAATCCAAGTCTTTCTAAGTTGTGTTTTCCTGACAGGATCACAGCCACTACTGATCATCTAAGTTTGTTTCCTGTCTCTCAAATACTTAGGTAGGCAACTTTGTACTATCACATTTCAACTCTGCTTGGGAACTTCTTTTTTTTCTGCTCTGCAAAGTTTTGGTGGGTTTTTTTTTTTTGGTTTTTTTTTTTTTTTTTTTTTTTTTGTGCAGAAGAAAGGAAAGCTGATGTACATACCAATACTGGAGCTTCTGATATGTTTTAGGCTCCTTTCCACAACAGTCTGACACAAATCTTTTCCAAAAAGAAATACAAGACAAAGACATGGGGGAATATGAAATATGGAAAAGATTTACACGTGCAATCTCCAGAACCAAAAATAAGAGACATCAGTTTTGTGCAGTTTGCAGTAATTCTTGTGGCAAAGCTTGCTACAAAAACACTGCAAACACTATCCTGGACCACGCAGAGACCTGCCATGTCCCAAGTCCTCCCTGCAGTACTGCTTAGCCCAAGCTGCTGCACAGGCAGGTACAGCATATACTGCCAAAGGAAGATATGGAATTATTCACCAAGATACTTTGTGCTTAGACAATGCAAGACCACAAAGTCTTTTGGGTTACTGCTGCCTTTACAAAATATGTTACAAATCTGCTATCAGAGTCTGATCAGGCTCCCTTATCCATACAAACAAGGGATGCCAAAATGGGAAAAGCTGGAAAAAATAGGTATTGTGTGATACAGAGCAGCTCATGGTGCAGACACACCCCAGTGCCTCAGTACAAATGAGCTCAGGTCCAGCACAGCTTAATTAGCTCCACTACACTACCAGCAGTAGGACAGTTATGTCCATGTCATCCATGTCCAGCTCAGTTGGACATGACCTGGCTCTTTAGAGAGTCAGATCAGACGGCTCTGTGTCTGTAGTACCATTGATCCAAAACTCAGTTATACCACAGATTACTCAATTTGGGCTTCAGGTGGACTTTTTCATTCAACTGTTCCTCTTGAAGCTGCTGAACTTAACTTCTCAGATGGGCACAAGTCATCTGTTTTAAGCTTAAATCTACACCTGGTCAGCTCATACCCACTTGTTATCCTGCTGCTTTTGCCTCTTAAATACCCTTCTCCCTTTTCTCTGCTGCTTACATTTCCAGTATGCTTGAATACAGAAATTTAAATGATGCTCATTAAATGCAAATCCATAAGCTGAAGTATACATTCATGTTATCCACTGCATTAAAAAAAAAATCAAAACCACCACCAACAAAATAACAACCCACAAAACTTCATGTTAAAACTCTGTTTTAATTATGTGTGTTATTTTATTATGTGTGGATCTCTAAATTTTGCTGATGTGTCTTACTCTCAACGTTGGGGCAACAAGCTCCACTGACTCTTTGGGGAAGTGTGAAAGATTATTTACTTTTTGTTCTTGTTCTTTAAAATCTCAGCTTAAAAGTACTCAGTTTTAGATTCTCTACCTACAAGCACAGAAATGGTGTACTATAGCCCACAGACCAAGCACTGGGTCATTGTTGAAAAACTGACAACACTGCAATGGATGAACTTATTTAATGCCAAGGGATTTCATACCCAGTTGGGGTAGGGACAGCATCATGGCTCCCTAGACATCATTTCCCAGGTATGAGAAGCTGGGTATGTCGCTGTGGTGACATCATGCCAGGAAAGAAACATCTTGTCAAAATCACACCCAAAGACCCTTGTGAGCAGCCTTCTCTCATGAGTGCAGGCAGCCAATTGATCAGAAGAGTTTTCATGGTCATATTAATCCTACCTTCTTACTGATTCACTAGATCCTGAATGTTAGCAAGCTTGGGACAGAGATTGTCTTGGGAACAGCACTTCTAGTGGTGGTGTAGCTATTTCCAAGACTTTATTGGGAAAATAGATTCCACTACTATGCCTCCAGGTACTGTCTTTTTAAAAATAAAAGAAAAGAATAGAGATAATGAAAGCTTAGAACTTGGAACTAACATTCCCATCATAAAACTAGCGTAGTATGGACACAAACTTTTACGCTTTGCCAAAATCCAGCCCCTGTAGCCAGACAGCATCTCATACAGCCTTGCACAGTTTAGCTTGTCAAACTGCACTGATGGGAACTTTCAGATGTCTCCTGGGCAAAAACTGATATCCCTAAACTGCAACCCCAAAAATGAATAAGGTGGGTGTTTTATTTATGCCAAGGTTGTACCTCAGTACCAGGACAGCTGTTCTATTTATTTTCATTTGTGGAGAAGTCCTACAAGTGTGTAAAAGAACTCCTGCAAACGGAATTCTATGCCTGATTGTGCAAAGCAGCAAGAGGCAGTAACTTCTTCATTCCTATTATAATCTACAGACTCTTTTCTATTTACATTTTATACATCAGACTAAAATATTTGGTGCACGAAAATAAGACAAGCAGAAGTGTTTTTCTTAAACAGAAACCTCATACAGTTATTCATAAAGCAAATCAATTGAGTCAGGCAAAGAGAATACACCTTAGATGGGCCCAATTGGGAAAATGAGAAGTAATACATTGTGTTCATTAAAGCAATATCAAAATTAAATTTAATACAAAGTACCTGAGACAAAAACCCAAAACTATTAACCCCAAAGCCACTAACTATTCATTAGCCAAGTCAATTTTGCATCCCATTATGATTCACAATGTGTAAATTCCCATTGAAATTGATTTAGTAAACCAGCTCTTTGATGGGCCTGAAATTAAAAGGATAGAAGAAAAAGATACAACTAATTGAAGAACATAATTTGATGCTTGTACAGGGTGTGAAATGTACTGAGAGCAGACTGGAACTTTAATTAAAGACAACGGGCCAAATTCACACCTGAGATAGTGATTGAGGAATTCTGCTGAAGTCAGAAGAATTGCAGCCACTCCTGGCAGGCCTAAATGCAGCTCCTGGTAGTAGTTCATTTTTAAAAAGAGCTAAGGAAAACAGCCTTAAAAGGAGAAAAAAGTTTGGGGGAAAGTACAGAGTATGTATTCCCCTGTCTGGACATTACCCTGACTGGGTTGAACCTTGCTCTACATGGAGCAGCACTGGAAACTTCTAGCAGTTGATTAGATGAAGGCACCCCCACTTGGACTCCCAAACTAAGAGCCATGAGAAGAGCTGAAGTTTCACAGAACTGCCAGGAAAGACACCTGTCTTTTGCGTTGGGAGCACAGAAATAAGACTGCAGGGTAAACCACAGCCTCTTGAATAAGGCCTTTCCATTCATGTTATCAGTGATGTTTAGGGTGTTTGAAACAATCTTATGACTTCTGTTTCCTCTGGTAAAATGAAGCATTTGAGCACAAAGTTTTGCAGCTGCTTTGTGATACGTGTTTCTTAGAATATTCATACTTAGGAATCTGATACTTCTACCAATCAGTTAGATTTTGTCCTGTGAAAGGTCTCCCCTTTATTAAAGAAGGAACAGCTGAAGAAATTATAATGGTCTGCACATTTTTGTAGAAGAGTATACATCAAGACATGAAGACATTTCACAATATTTTCCAAGAGACATGAGGACTGAGCACAATATTCTAACTAGCAATTATAGAGTATGAAAACCAGGATTAAAAAATATATTTGAGCTGCTTCTTGATCTTGATGATAAATTAATCTTATTTTGTTACTGCAGATAGACTGTAAATAAGTGAGCATTATCTCTTGTGTATGGCTTATAATTATTTCATGAAATTATATACCAGCAGGAGCAACTAATTATTAATCAGTGCTTGCTCAGTGTTCCCAAAAATGGTCCAAATCTAAATATTCTCAGGGAAGAACGTGACAAATAACAAATAGTTACTGGCAGCATCAGAAGGGAGAATCCATGGCTGACAAAGTCTTTCATGTAGTAAGGCAAAATAATACCATGTTTAAACTTCAAAAGAAAATAATAATGCTTGCTATTTCCTATGGATCTTCAGTAGGAAGCTAAGGAGTAAGAGTCTAAAACAGCATGAGGAAAGAAAAGAAAGCAGCAAATTTTACCAGCAGTAATGTTCTGTCTTGGTTCTTTACCTTACTTTTTGGTATTTCAAGTGATTTAACACTGAGCTTTCTCTTGGTATAAGGTTGATTACATATTCCTGAGATGGGTCTGTCTTACTCAGCAGGCTGGAATACTCCATTAAAGACCTGTGGAATAATTTGCTCAAGAAGGTGGTGAGGATTTTTGAGTAAGCATAAATAGAGAATTACAGTGTTCAGCCCTGAAGTTTCATGAATAGTCTGTGTCTGAGATACTATCTGCAGCCATGTCATGGGGATTGTTGTAAAGGGGTTGAAGTATCCAAAGCAATGCAAGCAGAAAACCAGACACTGTTTAAAAAAAAAAAAAATCTTTATCTACCATAATATTCACACATTTAGATTCTTCATGTCCAGACAAATTGGGATAATCCAGAGACATGACCTAAAACCAGCACTGCATACATTTACTGTGCAGGAATGGTATGAGTTGATTTGGATTGTCTTGCCCACATTATTTGAGGACTGCTAGCCCAACAGAGTTTGCAACAGACCTTAATGATGTGCACAACAAACAAAAATCTGTGACTATACAAATATACTCTTTAACTCCTTTAAAATCTGCAGCAAAATCTGCAGAAACTGGGGTTTTAAACTGGGAGTATTTGGAGCACAACTCACTGGGCCTGCAGTCTTTTTCGGGTAAATATGTGCTGGTATGGATGCATTTCTATCTTTATCAGCTGGTGAGGACTGTCATCACTACAGTAGAAGAAGCTATTCCTATCCAGAAAGTATCACCAAAGTTAGGAAGGAATTGAAAGGCATTCAAATCCAGCAGTATCTGTTTGAGCCCCATCAACAACACCCACATAAAAGCCGTTGTGCAGGAGCAAATAAGAAAAGTTGAATTCTTTGCTGAGTATAATTCACTTCATTTATTGACTTTTTTTTCCCTTTCATTTGTCAGTGATTCTGAGATGCCTGGCATTCAGGATGATTTGTAATGTAAATTATATAATTGTACTTTCACATATTTTAACATCAAATGGAATGATTGACTACAGAATTTGAGCTGTCTACAGGTGGGGGTCAATTATCATCTGAATAATCACACTGCCACACAAGAATAGCATGGCCATGGAGTGTGACATATTTTTATCTCTATGCATTTCAATGAAGTCAGGCTGGTACATAAAAGGTTATCACCTAGGAAACATATTTTCCTAAGCACAAGTTAAACATGCAAGCAAGATCAGCATAGATATTCAATTTAGCCAGTCAACCCTAACCTATTAATATTTTAACAAAATCCAGTGAGGATAATTTTTTTTCTTTGATCCCATTTCATTTGAGCAGCCTGGAAAGGGAAGAAAAATTAAAAACAAAATAGTCAAGCATACAGAATGAGGTTATGTATTAAGTGGGCTATTTAATGTTTTTGGCATATTATAGCCCTAGGGAAAGTGTGGATGGATTTAACAATCAAGATCTGTGTTCCCTGGGCCCACAAAGTTCGAGAAACATAAAATAATCTATACTTCCGAGCTGACAAATCTTACCTGACACTCTGCTTCATCTCACTGGGACTCTCTAGCTCAGCATTAATCATATGTTACAGGGAGTAAAAAGAAAAGTAAATCACACTAAGCTGGAAAGTGAGATGGAAGGTCTTTGGGCAAAGCTTTTAATCAATAATATGTGGGATAATAACCAGGAGCTATTGTTTGAATCTTCAGATATGAAAAGGCAGCAATGCAAAACACAAAGCAACTACAAACCACTATGACTTCAAAGGGGTCTGATGCAAACAAAATCAGTTTGATTTGCCCTAAACCCTCCTTTCCCCCTTCACAGTCCATTAGCAAAATTCTGTACTCATGGTTCACTTTTATTTTGATCTAACTCCAAAACTGCAATTAAAGGTGTGTATGTGATCCTAAAGATGGATTCAGAAGATGCAGTGGTATGATGTGAATTAATTTTGGGGTGTCTAATCTGAGCTATTTTACTAGCCACTGAGAATGTTCCAAAAGGTCTTGTTTATTATGTCAGACAGTTCCCCTCTCTCCCTACTAGCTTCTCTTCATACAATTACTAATAAAACACAGAATAGGTATTATTTTGCCCTGAATTCTACCTAATTTTTGAGTACTATGTCTATCTCTGTCTACCTTTCTGTTGATTTCTTTTTCTCTACTTCTCCCCATACGTTAACAAGAGGGAAAAAAGCACGTATTAGTTTGTCTGCTAAACACTGAAGGAGTCTATTTCCTTGCTATTAATCTGTAGTTTAAATTATAATATGCGATCAGCTGGTAGAAGGCAGTATAACTAAACCAGTCTCCGTGGGCTGAAGCCTCAGCCATAAAATACACGGCTGTGATTGATCTGACCTCCAGCTATTCATACACCTCAGTTCACGACCTCTAACTTTCCTCACCCCTTCAATAATGTATGTAATAATATTTGGTTTGCTCGGTTATGAACAGGAGATGGAGGCACTAGTCCTATCTCATACTTTTGTAATTATTAGTATTATTCTAGGGGGTGGAGAGAAAGCATTACAGCTCTGAGTGAAACCTAACCCAAATCCAGTTCAGGCTGTCCATTAATGCAAACCAGTTTTGAAACTGTGAATGGAGCTCCAGTAATTCCCCCACTGTTGCTCAGCAGGAGCTCAGCAACACACAGCTTTCCTGAGTATAGGATTAATTTTTTTTTTTTNGAAAGAAAGATCTTACAACCATGAAAACATTCAGGGACCATTTTCATAAGCAGTCCTATCAGAGAGGCAATATTATTTTACCACTGAGAGCATGGTGACATGATCTTCCTTTTACTGTGTATCTTTTTCTTTTAATAGCAATACGGTTTGTTTTTTTTAAAAAAAAAATACATAGTAAAAAAAGAAAGATACCTAACAGTCTAACATTTTTGCTCTGCAACAAAAAAGATTTTTCTGCCTTAGACACAGCAGTTTATTTTTTAAACAGCTATTTTGTGAAATCGGATTTTTAAAGACATTTAAATTAATCACATTATTTTGGAAGGCCCAAGACAGACTGCTGGAAAAAGCCTGTCTCCACTCTTACATAGATTTGGTTGGCAAACCAATCTTATCAGCAATACCCTTCTATCTTTGCTTCAATGCTCCCAGATCAGTTCTCTTTCACTTAACCGAGGAAAAAACCAGAGACAGTCCCAGCGAATTCACATTCTTAAAATGACACCAGTTTAATGGTCTAATTAACCCACCACTTTTTATTAGTAGTCAAATTAATTTGCAAAAAATTGTTTCTCTGATGACTGTGGACTTTTTCTCTGCTCATCATGAATGTCTAAGAGCAATTAATCCACTTTCACTATAGCATTGTCTAATAGGTATTTTGCACTGGTTTATCACACCAGCACCTGCTGACACACACATACTCCTCCAGAGTGTTTGTCACTTCCAGCATGCATCTCCTTGACAAACTACATTGGTGACAGTCAAATAGCCTCTGCATTACCCTAGGGCCAAGGCAGATCCTGCTCACTGGACAGGAGCACATCTCACTTCTCAGCATTAGCAAAGACTAAAGCACCCTTTCTCCACCCTCCAAGAATTCCCAGCCTGCCACCAGTCCTGCTTTTTAGTCCAGGTAAGTAGACTACTGCTATAGATTCACACAGACAGGCATACACTTTCCTGGAGTTTGGTTTTCTAGGTAACACCAAACCAAAAAGAGCAGCAATCCTCTGCAAGAAGCATTTGCTGGCCTCGACTGGTAGCCTCACCACCATGTGCACAAACTTCTGTGTGTTTTCAGGTCTTGCCACATTAGACACATCTCCAATTCCCATGCATGCAGCTGACACTACTCTTCTCACAACACAAATTCAGGAAGGAAGAACATTTTATTGTTCTTCATAAAATAAGGATAACAATCTCCTTCAAGTGTTCTTCTACTGAGGCTAAGCAAAGGGAATTTGTGTGCATCCTGAAATTACTACATGAAGTAGGAATTTTATTAATCTTGGTAAACTATAACAGCAGAGAAAAATGTAGCCATTCAGAAGCCTCCATTTTTCAATAGAACTTGCACAGTGATTGCTTGTGTGTCACCCAAATGGTCACCCAACTTTTTAATTTCCTGGAGCTTTAATTGCAGAATAAGTGAAAGATAGAAAATGACACAGTAATCCCTGCCGTAATTTCTTAATACATGCAGACACTGATCAGCCCATGCTGCTTTATGTCATGAGATGTGGGAGATGGCATCAAGGCAGGTGCTTTCCTGCACGTGGCCCTTCCAGTCATCTGCTAGGTAGCCTAGCGCAGTGGCTTTGCCAGGTTGCAGTCACCCTGTGTGAGCATCACTGAAGCATCAATGCATTTTTAAAGGCTATCAAAAAGGACAAAGTTTTGAAAACAAACAGTGAGTTCTTGGCCACTTCTCCCTCTCCTATATTGGTACACATTCTACAGTGGTTCCTATTGTAGAGTGAGCATTTATTAACAGCTACTTACAGAAGCCTTTAAAAAAGCAGCCATCATTCTCTGGTGCTACATTATCATGGAATCAGAGACTGTTAGGGGTTTGAAGGGACCTCTAAAGATCATCCAGGCCCCCTGCCAGAGCAGGATCACGTATACCAGATCACACACAGGAATGCATCGAGGCAGGTTTTGAATATCTCCAGAGAATGAGACTCCACAACCCCCCTGAGCAGCCTGTTTCAGTGTTATAATGAAATCTAACATTTTTGTGATGACTACTACATATTCATAGCCACCATTTCTTAATTTGCTAATAGATAAAATTTCCCTGCAGCCTTGGTCTCATTTGTAAGAACTCCACTCTGCAATGAACCAGTTAGGAAAGTGCATAGAGGCTGTGGATGCAGTCAGAAAACTCACCAGGGCTCTCTGCCAGTTTTTATTTTGCATAAAGGAATATCTAAACCCACTAAAGTCATTGAAACCAGACTGAAATTCTTACAGTGAATAGATAGGGGAAAAAAAAAAAAAAATCAGTTTCTTTACAATACAATAGGCTTTTGTATATCCTTTGGAGCAGGGGGGGAGGGGGGAAGGCATGAATAAATAATGATGGATCCAGTGTTATTTACATATACAGCAGGGTGTCCTCTTCCTAGAATTACTCAATACTACAAGAGAAATTAACCCAAATCCAGGATGACAGCTAAAATCAAGAGATACTCTATTCCAGAGTCATCTTCAAAGATATACAATGTTCTCTGATGCTATTTAAAATCTGTAACATTTGGAACATAGAGAGTTAACACAGACTAGAGAAACCAACGCAAGTAGTTAAGTCTGTAGCATGTTATGGGTCAAAATTCACTCAGCTACAGGAAAGTAAATGCAACAGTTGAACAAAACGACCTATAATTTTTTTTTTTTCAGAAAATACCTACTCATAGGAAATAAAACTTTTACAAGAACATACCAGTTTTGAACATCCCTTCTGCAGGAGAGATTTGTTAGCTATTCAGCTGAATTTCTTTCCCTAAACCTAAAAAACACAGCACTGTCATAGCACTTAGAGTAGTTGTTCAAAATGTGATAAATCTGGGTTTAAGCCCTCTGTTCAGACCACGGCCTTCAACCTGGACCTTTCCCATCCCACACAACTGCACCAGCAATTAGGTTTTTGCTTATTCTGGGCTGAAACTATGCATCTCTCTGGGGTTTTATTCTATTTTTATTATATACGTTTACTTCATCCTTATAAGAATTTTTTGCTAGACCAACACTGAAGACAGAAAAAGCATTTTGCAGACAGAAGGTGCAATGCAGTAGATGCAGCACTAGAGCTTATTTTACTTTTATTCACATACTTTGTAAGGTAGTGTGAAAATAGAAAATTACAACAGTGTTGTAGTAAAAAGGCTTTGCTCACGAAGCAAATTTTCTTCCTGAAGAGCAGTTTATTGCAATGTAGAAAGCTCACTAATTAGATTTACAACAAGAAGGCAGTGATAGTAAAAAGGAATAACGTGAACAATGAAAAATAAATGCATATTAAGTCTTGCAGACACCTATGTGTTTCCTGTGCTCTTCTGAAGAGATAACAAGTACCTAGTATTTCCGGATTTAGTTTACTTTACAACAGAGAAGGAAAGTGTTTACATGTAAATAACCACACAGCTTGTCTACAATCAGCAGAAAAGCTTATCTAAGCTAATATGGAGATGGCTATATTAAACTCTAGAATACACAGCCCAAGAAGACAAGGAATGCATTGCGCTATTGCATTGTATTGACTTTTCTGGAACCTAAGCTTATGCTGAACTGCTTTGCTGAACCAGCTGAAATGAAGGATGTAAGAAATCCCTAATTGAAATACTCCAGCAATCGTAACAAGTCCGTCTTTAGACAGTGTTCTGCAAATCTGGTATTTATCTGCCTTGCATACCAAGTCATCTGTACGTTTTACCCCCTTCATACACTCTGGCAGAACTACATCACTTTCTGAAAAATGTAACTTTTTGGTTTGAGGGTTACTGTATTTTACCGTTCAATGCAGGGTTGAACTAATAGCACGGGGCAGTTCTGTATCATCTTGAGTTACAGTGTAACCTATCTAATCTTGGCAGGCATAAATATTTTAAAATGTAGCTGAAATTCTGCAAAGGATGCTACTGAAAGAGTGTGACTGCAACAGTCACCTCGAAATCCTGCACTTATTTCTCACTTCCATTTGGTGTCATAAAAGACCTCAGCATCAATCATTAACAAGCTATTAACATGTGCAGTTGATAGAAGTGCTATAAGGCCGGTCAATAACAATGACAGAAGTTCCTGGTTTACAGCTGGCTTAATCCAAATCTTCAGAGTTCACGCTGGTTGTTTTCTTGGCTAAAAAGTGCTTCTCGTCTCTCTTCACTTTCATCTCTTCCTGCGTAACATGCACAGAGGCGCCTGCTCTCATCGCTGCCCTGCAAAACTGGCCACTTCCCTCTGCCTTCCCCCCTCCTCCTTAGAAGCTGTTTGCAGGCGATCAGACCAGGAAACGATCTCGCTCAAATGCCATATGATGCTGTCACCTTGTAGCAAAGGTACTATCAAAAGAGCAAGAAACCTCAGCTCAACTTGCAATCCGTGAACACAATAAAATAATGTTTATTAACAATAATAAGTGAGCCGGCTGAAATTTAGACTATCCTTCTAAGGTGCTTACTCCTTCCAGTTCTTTAAATTTTACCAAAACTCACCCATGCTTCTAGAATCAATAAAGCTATGAACAGCTCTGGCTAACTGAAAAAATACATCCTTATATATTTCATAATTCACCAATAAAATCTCTGACATCATGAAGCCTAAACAGCTACTCGATTAGCTCATTACTTTGTGTACAAATGTCACTGTGTGGGTGTTACTGACTGTTTTGTCATTACCCCCTGCTGCTAGTAACACTTGTCAATAATTGTATTTATTTGGCAACACCTTCTTGCCTCTACACAAAGGAACTTAAGGATCGAATATATAGAAAATGATGTAACAAACACAACACGGGCTCAAGAAAACATGGAAATACCTAAGCTCCATCTGCTCCAGTGAAAAACACTTCAGAGCTCTCATTTTACATGTAAAACAGAATATGATTTATAATTTATACCTAGTTGGTGCAATCCATCTTGAAGGAGAAAAAAAAAAAGTATTTGATGAAACACTGGCTTTATGTTATCATAAAACTATTGAGAAAAATCACCAGGCATTTGGCAATTTACCTCTCGTACAGCATCTTTGAAGCCTGGGTGTTTACACTGTATGCACTTTCCAAATAAACTGTATTGCTGAACACAAACACACACACACAAAAAGCTAAGTGTGAGTTGACACCACAATATAATTACAGCATTAGCAGCCATAAACTACTGCAGATATTTACAGATCTCCAGGTAACAGTTAAGGATCGACTCTAATATGATTTTAAATATTCTGTGCAGTGTGGAATTCAGACATTTCCCTTGATTTATTAAAAATTTGTAATGTAGGAAAAAAATCAAAGGCAGCAGCAATGCAGCTCTTAAGACTCTGAGGAAGCATCCTTCTTGCTTATAGCTGTGGTGCTTTTATTAACAAAGTTACATATTTTTGGGAGCATACCTGGGAGGAGGTTCTTCATCTCTCACATCTGTGAATCATTTCAGTGCTTGCAGTGATTATACATAAGAGGATGAAATAAACTTCTGAAAAAAATAACCCTTAAAAGGTTTATATTGGACTTCTGCTGGGTCACAGGCTGAGACTGCACAGGAATGAATTACTTACGTGAAAAGCCAAATCTACAGGGTTATTTGTTAACATAAACAACATACGATCAAGAAGCATATGGGCACATAGGGTGCTGAAATTTGCACAGATCCACCTCCTGATCACCCACATGATCCTTTACTTAAATTCTGCAATTTTCAAAGCACCTGCCCTGTGATGTCTTAGTTACAATCCTGACTGCCATGCTCCAACAGGCAGAGAAGCCAGAGCATTTTGTCTTGGCTCTGACAGGTTCATCAGCATACTACAACTGAGAGAAATGCTGCACTCCTACTCTATTTTCAGTCCATTTGCTAAAGAAACACATCACTCTGGTGCAACACATTTCACACCAGTGGATGCTTTCTAAAGCTGCACTGAGTGGCAAGCAGAACTTTAAGAAGGGACACGAGAGGGGTGATTTTCAAGTATCTCTCTTTGCTTGTGACAGAACGAGCCAGAACAACCATTTGAAAAATGTCAAAATACTGTGGGTTGGTTTGATGAAAAGCCTTATTTTCATAAAACAACACTTTAAAAACACATCAATTAAATTTCCTTTAGTGAACTGGCAATTTGTGATGCTGTTGAGACATTAACCTTTTGATATAATCATAGAACAAAGAGATAGGAATTTCCTTCCTTTCCTAACTGCTCAAATTACATATTTGCAGTGAAGAAAACAAATACAAAATGAAAAAGGCCAAAAGCAAAATTACAAAGCCTTTAAAATATGGCTTCACAGCATTTTTCTAATTGTGAATCTTTTTTTAAAAGTCTCTTCAGATTAAAGAGAAAAACTGGGCAGAGATGCCAGAATTTACCAGGAGGCACAATTCAGCCCAAAGAGGGAATGAAGACAATGCAGGGGACAGGCTCACTCTGTTCCACATCCAGTTTCAGGCTGTGCTCCTGGAGGCACTTTAACTTGAAGGCTGCTGCAAGGCTCTGGGCTGTGTGCCATCAGCACCAGCGAGCTGAATAAGATTACATTCCACTGAAATTGTAGTTTGTTTGTATTTTATGAAAAACATCTCTTTATTGACACAAGGAATCAGGTAGTAGCCTACAAATTCTTGCAACATCTGTCTGGACTTTAATTTTACCATATGGATCCCAACCCTCCTCTATGGCATGAGATTTCCAGAGGATCCTAGACAACCCAGGTACTCAAATTGCTGATGCTAGTGGCATCTGTGAGGCAGGTCATGAGATTTGATTTAATGAGAGAATCCTAAGAAAAATTTACCCTGCATGTGGAAGCTACCACCTTCTCAGGTGGAAGACTGCTCTTCAGGCTCTCCTAGACCATTGCTACATTAAGTGAAACAGAATTGCAAGTGTTTTGATTATACTTTGAAATCTCATCTACAGTGTAAACTACTACAGTCCCTATGAAATGGGTGAAACTCTTCAGAGTTGGAATATTTTATCAGTATTAATTGTTACAAGGCCAGCTAATCTGGAAAAAGGTGCCTAACTCTCATAGCCAAGGATTTTACACAAAACCTTTGCAAGTGTTTCAGCTTTTGCTTTGGGAGTCACCACACTTGCTTACGTAAAGACTGAAGACCACAACAGCTTTCTTGTTTTCCAGATGACAAGTCTTTGCAGCAAGATCCAGAAGCCATCCATTGCCTGGTGCAATGATGATGTTTAAAAACAAGCTAAAGCAATGCCAAATCCATTAATTTGATGGGCAGTATTGCAAGATGAAAAAGACTGCATATGAAAACACAGCAGCCTCTTCTCCTTTTCTACTTTAAAAAATATTACACTCATCATTCACAGACTTGCAGCTGTTCCACTGAGTGTTTCAACTTTACAGAGCAGTGGTTTACTGGAGCACACCAGAGATAGTGCCAGCTGCAAGCCCTGTACCTGAGCAGGCCATCATCTCCTGCAGGGTGGACATCTGCAGGGCAATGACAGACTGGGAGGCTCACATCTTCGTAGGAGATCAAAGGAATTCTTGTGGGGTCAGGAGAGGATGACAAGAGGGCCAGACAGCCATACTGCTTGAGGCAGGTGATCCACTTACACTGTCAATTTTGGTCTATGTCAAGCAAGCATTTTGTACTTCATAAAAGTGGCTCTGGCTCAAAAAGCACCTTCAAATTACAGCAGCAGCTTTCATTTGAGTGCTTGGCAACTGAGTTTGTATGTAAACATGATCTGCAAGAACTATAGATAGAGGTTTCAGAAGCCTTGCAGGGAGTGCATGGGTTTACAGGTGATTACTCCTCTCTGAAGCATGAATGTATTGATTGATTTAAAGGACTTGTATGAAATTACTTATTTCAGTAGAAACTGCAAGGATTTTCTTGGACTCCCTAAAAATTCCATCCCCATTCCATAGGGAAAGTCCTTCAAGGCATTTTATCCTTACCCCCTATAAAGAGTCATTCTTGGCTGAGCATATCATCTTTGCCTAAAAACGTTGCCAAATCACTACCTTCTAATTCAGGTAAGCCTCAACCAAGTCCAGCTAGCGGAAGCCTGCCATACAACCTGACAGTTTACTAAATCAAAGTATGGTTCTGTCCAGCCTCTGCTACTTCACTCCCAGAGAAAGAAGTTCATTAATTCCTCTTGAATTAACCTTCTGAATCTACCTGCAATCATAATCAAGACCTATATTTATTTATCGAGTTCTTGGCAAACCAATGAAACCCACCATGAACTCTAAAACACTTAGACAACTTTAACAGCTAAGATAAATTTGAAGAGCATATGACCATTATTTGGCCAGTATGGTTTGCATTTATATTTCATAGAGCAAGTATTTATAGAGGCAGGAGTAGGCTTTAAAATCACTGTCATCTTCAAAGCTGTTATGCTTTCAGCATTCTCAGAACCGCTATTCAGAAAGGTGCAAAATTTTCATTTGGAAACTCCAAACCAGGAAAAGCTCACTTTAATTTAGATGCAATTTTAATTGATCCTGGGCTGATGTATATTTTCAAGCAGAAATCATAAAGAACTCACCAGTTGCAACACAATTTCTTTTCAAAAATTACTATCTCCACCATTCATCTCTGTGTCTGCTCAGCTCAGATGGTTTGTGTGGTCTTTTGAGACCTTAAAACAGAACCAAAGTCACAGGGAAATAAAAGCAGCAGTTATTTCAGTTGTGGTTGCCAGCCCTGCTCTGAGACCCCATCATGAATTTTAAAAAAAGCTAGGTAGCCCACTGAGCATCAGGAAGAGAGAGCTTAGAGTTCTGTACCTCAACACTTTGAACTTAAAAGAGGTTTTATTCAGGTGAAAAAGAGAGCTGCATTTCTGCCACTTACTTCATTTAAAAATAAATGCAGGGTAAAAATGTAATTTTTCTTACACTGCTAAAAGCAAAGTGACATCTGAAAAATATTACTAGCCAAAGGCCAAATTCTTTAAATATTTTGTGAGAGCTAATAGTATTATGGCTACTTATGTGAGTATTCTTGTCACAAGGGTGACAAGTTTAACTTGCCCAGATGGGTTTCAGGGGAACTCTCTCTGCCTACAGTCACACAAGACAAAAGCTAAAGCACAAAACCTGGTCTCTCACATCTCCAGCTTTCACTGATTTTAAATGGGTGCATGTGTCACTGGAGACAGAATTTGCCCCTAGCTGAGGACAACTATAATCCATACACTAAGATGCTTAAATCATTTAGATCTTGAGTTTAATCAGCCTCTTCTATCCACACAGATCCATGCTGCTTTATTAGCTCGTTGCCGCTCCTTTCAGGACTGCAATTTCAAAGAACATGAGTTCTCCTTTGTACCCATTTCAATGCCTCTAATTTTTTTACATTACCTTCTTTGCTTTCATTTTATTTTCTGCCTACACTCTACCTGGCAAGTTCTGTGACACAAACACCCAGCTAAAGCTGATTTTGTATGCTCAGAGAGAGAAACTAAATATTACATCTCCCACTTCCCACAAAAAAAAAAAAAAAAAAAAAAATCAGAAATGGGTATGCATAGGCAAAGGCAACTGATCTAAGTCAGTCCTTCTGATGCTAATCTTACAGCAAATAATATGTGGGGTACATGAGAAAATGTCAAATCCACGCTACCTCACAATTGCTGGCTTTCACTCCAACTTGAAACTAATCCAAGGAAAAAATACAAGGGAAAGGATGAAAGTTTGATCATTATTTAGAAAGTTTTAAAAGAAATTAAAGTGTAGCTCTCTTGAAAGTGTTAGACAAATACTCTCACAAACTCCCAAAATACCATTGCTGTCTATGGCTATCAAAGTTTACAAATGCATGAAGAATGTAATTAAAACAGGTTGTATTGAAATTAAATAATTAATTCAGATTAAAATATAGATAAATACTTTATACAACACTGAATGTTCCATATAATTACTCTTCAAAACTAGAATTTTGTGATTAATAAAATAAGCCTTGATTTTCACTGAAAAAGAAACATTTCTGAAATGCAGACTTGCAGCCAAAAATCTTGTCAGAACAAAGCATCAGAGTCTTTAACATAATCCTGTTCCACTGAAGCGAAAGTAAGGTGAGCATCTCCATTAAAAACAATCAGAGCACATAAACCACTTCCAGTTCTAGCATCAGAGATGTGTTTGCTGCAAACACAGAAATATGAGTGAAATGAAATGGTGAAAAGACTTGCAACACTTTTAGGGATTTATTTTGGGAGCTTTTACATTGGAGACCAACTAACCATAAAGTCTTGTTTTCAAACATAGCACACACCAGTGTTTCATCTTCCCTGCCAGCTGGATGTTGCTGCATGTTTCCAATCCCTAGAAAGTCTTATAAAGGCAAAATGAACTTTACATGACTGTTCCCCTCTGCTTTCCTTTTCTCGTTGGGTCTCATCCTGCCAAATCTCCTGAGGTCACCAACAGCTACCAACGGTGGGGAGCACGGGTGCTGTGTGCTCCTGGCGCAGCATCCTGCCTGCAGGAGCTCTCAGCACCCAGTGCTGCTCATAAGGCAGCAAGCACGGCTCACTAATAGATGCAGGATGAGGCCCTTAATCACTAACAGCTCCTCTGGAAACTCTAGCAGAGATAAAAAGTACAAAGACACTGTTGGTTCCAGTCCCCTTATTGAATTTTCATTGCTCCTTTTATTGTAACTATGAATTCAGTCCATAATGTCACATGTTCTTTGTTCTCCAGCCTGACATACGTTTTAATACCCAGCGCAATATCTGTGCAAAGTCTAAGTGTGTTCATGTGTAGGAGAGTTAACACTTCGCTACAAACATGGTTATAGTTATAGATTAAAAGCAACACTTTCAATGAATCTACAGCTTAATATTTCCAACTCCCATCTCCTTATGCAGGTCCTCCACCCCTCCTCTCCTCTCCCCCCCCCAAAATCTCTGCACAAGAAATGCTGAGCATACAAATTATGTCACTGACATCTGGAAAGAGACATGACTACCCGAGTAAAAAATAAACCCAACGGAGGTCATGGCTTTAACAGACTGTCGCTCTATATTTAAACTGATTGATTCATACAAAGACATAATTATAGAGAACATTGGAATCAGCAGCTACCAGCACTCAGGATTGCAGGCAAAATCAAGTTTACAGGAAACATATTTTAAAGGCTACATCTGGCATAAGCTAATTGATACACTCAATATTGTGATGCACAATAATTTAAACTAAAATTGTGAATAATGCCTACTTATTTTCCTGCCTTGATAACAACAACTTTCTTTCAACTACACATGATCATGTATCATTTTTCATGATATTCTTTGCATAAATCTATTGGTTATGCAAATAAAAGGCTTTGGAGAATAATGTACAGTAACTAATTTGTATAATCAGTTTCCCTCAATTCAGTGTGATAATGATATGTAAAGCACATCACTACAGACTGCCTGTGAAATGAATTCTGTCTTAATATGCTAGTCAACTAGCCACTCGACCTTTGCACAGGCTCACTGTAAGAGGAGCAGAAAAACCCACACACATTCTTTCAATTTCTAAAGGGAAATTCGACTCTAGCTGTAGAACAAAGAAAGAAGAAATAGAAGTAAAAGAAAATCAAAGAAAAAGTGATTTGGATTCAAGGGGATCAGATGTTTCATTTATTGCAGGTTGGAGACCTTCAATCAGTCAAATGAAAGACACATTTGTATTAAAATACCTACAAGGCAGAGAGAAAGCCTTGATCAGGTGTATTAGATTTAAGTTACAGCTCTCTTGCTGAGAGATGTGAACCTACCTTCCAATCTATCTGTTCTCAATATTGAAGGTTTTCTGTGTTACAAACATTAGATGAAAGGTAGCTTGCTTGCCTTCCCACGTCTCTGCTGGATATTAACTGTACATTTGAAGCATACTCTAGAAGGAGATGTGAATTCTGTGTGCGCCACAGTCACCCACATAAAGGGACATTGAAACCATATAAAGGATGTGACACAAACTGCAGTGGGGAGGCTTGCCAGCAGAGAGGCTGCAGCTGGACTGGTCACCAAAAGCAGGGTGTTTCCAAAAGTAAGCCTCCTCCGCTTCAGTGGGAAATGTGTAATTTGTACTCTGACAGGGCTATGTGACACAGGTGGGAAAAGCAGCACCGTGGCAAGAGCCCCTGCCCCAGTTTCTGCTGCATAAGCACACAATGCTTGGCTTCACTTACATATTGTGCAGGTGGTGATATGCCAAGTCCTGACCTCATGCATCATTTTCACAACATCCGGTCCTCACAAAACCTCCTTGAACCCACTGTGCTTGCCCAAACACACAGAGGAGTATCAAGTCTGATGGAAGAGATCAGGTCTTGTACACCTGTGGCCTGAGGATGACAGTCTTGTTTAGCCTGGCTAAAGGAGGGTCCTGAGGTTCTGATTACTGTTGCATGTAAAGTAGTGGACCAATTCTTCAGAAATAATTTATCTTATTAATAGGTTCTCCTCAGAGTAATTACTGTTTTTGATTAAACTTTGTCAAAGACCAGTTAGCCCCAGAGCATATTTTCTGCAAACACAGAGGCCTCATTTGTGCTGGTCACTCATCTTGATTTGAGAAACTCAAGTCCAATCTTTGTTGTGGCTTGTCTAAAGCAAGAATCTGAATCTGGATCCCTTCTAGAAGTGCTCATAATTCCTGTCACCCCTGCACCACCTCTCCTGGAAGCATCTCCCCAGCGTAAAGGACTTGCAAAGATCACACACACATTCAAAAAACAGTCCCTTAGCCTGCCTTGTGTTCACAGACTCTGCATGCCAGCACACTAAGATCAAGAGTTACTGCCTGAGCAGATCTGCATGTAAGCTTCAGACTGAAGTATTGGTCATCTCAATCTAAAGACAAGTCCATTCTGCCATTATACAGAACAATTTAATAAACAAAGTTAAGCCTACAGATGCCTATCCTAGGTCCTCCAGCAGGATAAACACATTACACAAATTACATGGGCAAATTTTTGAGAGACTGTTTCACTGGGAAGCCTTCTCTGCATGCTGCTTCACCCTAAAGAAGGGTGCATTCACTACTGCATTCCAGAAAGTAAAACACCCAAAAAACAGTCTTAACACAGGCCCCAGTTTTAAATATTAGCTTCTGATAGCCAACTGCCTTCCTAAACAAGCCACTATAACTCTAATCTCTGCTTTCACATATGCATAGCTCCAAATAACACATAGTGGTATGAAAACTTTAAAGCCACCCTGCTTGTTAAATAAAATCTCTGTCATTGTTAAGTTTAGCTGAAGTTTCATTTATATACCCATAAATTCTCCATATGCCCAGAAGAGGATTTTTTTCTTTTATTTCTTTTGAAATAAAAATAAATATCCTCTCAATATCTGAATAATGCAGTATATCAGTGATATAGTCTTGTGTTTTGGAGCTGAACAGACATAAATAGAGAACTTGAATAAAGTTTTTTTTCCTTTTATTACAGCTATGTTTATTTGGATCAGAGGACTTGTATCACTAAGACTTCCATGGCTGCACGGGGGAAATCTGCACAGATATTTGTATCCTCCTTATGTATGACAACACGTCATACAATTTCCACAAGTGGATCACAAAGCAGCAGCCCATACATAACAATACAGCTGATAGACTAAGATAAATTCTGCATCTCAGATATGGTATTTCACATTCAGTTAAAATCTGCTCAGAAGGAAAGGAGCTATAAGGCAAGGCTCCCTTTTTAACAAAGTGAACAAAAGAACCCAATATTGTGCAATGAATTCCACAGGGGCTTCTTTCTATTTATAGCGAAATCCCTTCCAGCGCCTGGACATTTAGTGGGTTAGCTTGATATGTCTTTTTTTCCGTGTACAAAAGATCAAAACATGCATTTCTCCACCTAAAGCACTTTGCATTTCAGGTTAGAGGAAGTAGCCACAGAACATACAAGTCTCCATGGTGCACACAGGGGCACAGCAACCTTCTGTTACACTGTCACGTCTGAACCAAAACACAAGATGGTAGCAGCAGTACTGCCCTATCTTTGGAACATGGCACTCCGAAAGCAGGTCTTACCAGCCTGTTCATGCCATTGCCATAGTGCCGAAGAGCATTATCCATAACTGGGTGACAAAGAAGGCAGGCCATTGCTACTGCTCCCCCTTATCATAACAGAGAAAACAGTGACATATCATCTAAAGAGGAAGAAAACAGACCAATGCAGAAAAGCTAGCAACACTTTCCCCAAGCCATCAAATAGGCAGCTCCTAGTATGATGCAACAAAGCCCACTGCAAATAAACGGAGGAAAAAAATGAGCTTTGCTATGACGTAATGCAGATTTCCCTAGAAGCCAAATGACCCATTGAGGCTCAGTATTGTTGTTCCCACACAAGCAGTGTTCTTTGACAACCCTTGCTGCAGGACCTACTGTCATATCATTTACAGTTCTTGCCATTTGTCTTCTGAACAATTCTGACCCAAGTGGCAGCAAGACTGGAGCTTTGTAAAACACCTCAAAGCAGATTTAATATTTCTTGAGCAGAGAAATTATTTTCACTTAATTTTGTGAATGTCTTAGCACAATTCTAAAATAGCTGAATGTCTTATAAGGCTGCTGTCCAGAAAGCACGAACTTTCCCATCCCCCAGCATCAGATGCAGCAGAATGTTTGAAAGGCAAGATTGTGCACTTCCCAACTTTTCTTGATTCTCATCTCTGAGGGAAAATCTGCTTCCACCCCACATGGCCATTGATCACTAGAAGGATGATCTCATAAACAAAATGCCAGAGGCCATGTAATCGTCAGCTTCCCCTTTCTTCCCAGCTCTCAGCAAGCCAAATGTAATGCACAAAACAGCAAGGACACAAACTAGTAAAATGTCCTTGAGTGCAAAGATGTGCAAAACCATATCTACACCAACATGAACCACCATTTCTTGCTAAGCTGCCCACATTGTTTCAGGGACACAGTTAAACCTTAAGGATGGAATAATCATTTTCTAATTACAGCCTGCCAAAACAAGAAATCTACTAAAGGTGAATCCAATTTCTTTTTTTATTTAATACTACAGACTTTTAGGAGACTGTAACCTGCCTTGACATATGCCTCCAATTTTTGGTAAATAATCAGTCATCTTTGCTTTGATATAGAGATATGTGGTAAGCAAGAAATATTTTCCAATTCCAGTTTGTTACAGTAGATGCCAGACTTTCATCCATGCCAAACTGCTGTATCAAAAGATCATCTCAGAAGTATCTGGAACTTCTTATAACACAAAGGCTCTAGCTAGACAACACTATCATTTCACTTGTGGCCATTTCAAAACCAAAATAAAATTAAAATTAAATAATGGTATCGGAACCTATGACATAAGGGGTTTCAGGCCAAGGTGAATTAATGTGTATGTTAAAAATAAAAACCTTACTATTGCAGAAGAATGTCGCCACCATGCTGCAGTGCAGAGTTATCAGACAATGTCACGTCACTGGCACTTCCACGTAGCATGTCACATCTCCTGCACAAAAGAGATATATTGCATAATGCTACAGATGGCACAGCTCATAACAGTCAGGATTACATTTATTAAAATCAGCTGAAATGCTTATTACTAGATTCAATGATTTTCCATGCAAGGTGACCTGAGCTGCTTTTTTTCTGAGCTATACCTAGATAAGATTTTCCTGCTGTATAAAATAACTACAAGTACAGGGTAGCCACCACTGGGCATTGATAAAAAAAAAATTATTACAGATACTTGTTCTAAAACTACATTCATAAAAATTTGAATTTATAAACTGGGCCCTCACTGTCACTATCTTATTCACTTTGACCACAATTATTCATGCAACTGCATTTTTGTTTACCTGAGGGCTGAAGTAATGGCTGCTAGCTTCATGAATCATTATTCACATCAAAACCATTGGATAGGAGTGTCAGGGGTGCCCTTTGCCTTCATATTATTTCCAGTTAAAATGGTGTAGACAAGTGAGGGAAGCCAAAAAGGCCTCTAGCAATGCCCCCTTCTTGCCATCAAACCCTGAACGGGGGGGAAAAAAAAATCCCTAGCAAGCCACAACCCAAACTAGGTTTACTGAATCATTATACATAAAATAATGGCATTTATGAGAACAAACCTTCAGCTTCCCAGCTGGTGGAAAGGACTGGATTAGTTGGCCAGCCTGACTCCAAGAGCTATTGCACTTCCAGTGTGTGCATGTATATATCTATATATACATATATAGATATATACACACACATGTGTGGGGTCACCTTCCTCTGAATTTCTCACACTAAATGCAAAATCTCACACACAGGTAACACCAGACTTTTCAAAACAACAGATTAATCACCGTAAAGCAGTTGTTTCTTCAGCATACATTGACAGAGCTGCATTTTCATAGCAGGCCACCAGTGAAGGCACAGAAGCACTGTAAAGGTGTACGGACATGTGGAAAACAACCTGGAAACCCGAGGCTGTCACTGTAACATGTTCACACAGGGCTGGGTATCTTCCTTCACCAGCACTGAAAGGAATACTGCCACAAGCCCCTGGGGGTTGCACTGGGCACCAGTGAGCTCCCGAGGCTCAGCAGGAGGGAGACGCCTCAGAAAAGGCCCGAGCAACGGCCCGAGCAGAGCCCTGAGCAACGGCCCGAGCAGAGCCCTGAGCAACGGCCCGAGCAGAGCCCTGAGCAACGGCCCGAGCAGAGCCCTGAGCAACGGCCCGAGCAGAGCCCTGAGCAACGGCCCGAGCAGAGCCCTGAGCAACGGCCCGAGCAGAGCCCTGAGCAACGGCCCGAGCAGAGCCCTGAGCAACGGCCCGAGCAGAGCCCTGAGCAACGGCCCGAGCAGAGCCCTGAGCAACGGCCCGAGCAGAGCCCTGAGCAACGGCCCGAGCAGAGCCCTGAGCAACGGCCCGAGCAGAGCCCTGAGCAACGGCCCGAGCAGAGCCCTGAGCAACGGCCCGAGCAGAGCCCTGAGCAACGGCCCGAGCAGAGCCCTGAGCAACGGCCCGAGCANGAGCAGAGGCGCGAGCAGAGGCGCGAGCAGAGGCGGGCTTTGCCAGCCTGCCCTCCGCCTCAGGCGCCCAACTGTGGCCTGGCTCGGCCCTCCCTGCCACCCTGCCTGAATATTTCATATTTATTTCTCTCTCTCCCTCTCTCTCCCTTTGCAGTGGCAGTTGTAAATCTACCTTTCTCAAAATTCAATAAAAAATTAATTGGAGAAAAAAAGTCATTTCAACCCTAACAATAAAAGACCAATTGACTTCTCAATTTTCTAGTGGGCAGGAGCAGAAATCAGGCACACAGCAGGGAGAAACTCAATTCCCCAAAGCTTTCCCTGTCAGGATTTCTAGACCCACAGTCTCAAGGGTGCTGTGTCCCCTACCACTCACTCAATTCCAGCTAGGTATTATTTTCTCAGCTCTGAGGGAAGCAAGAATTCATTCTGCATTATTGATGACTTGGTGCTCGGCCGCTATGAGGGCCTTTGGTTCAGTGCATCCCACTGCTGTCACTCACCTGCACCAAGAGCTCCCGTTATGCAGGGGCGGGCAGCTTGCTTTTCTCTCTCCCCCCAAATATCTCCCTTTCACAAACCATTAGAAGAAAGCAGCTGAAACAAAAACTGGGCCACGTGGTGCAATAGTAAACCTCACCCCGCTGAGGCATCCCCTATGCGAGCTTGGGTGTTAAAGGCAGCAGAGGTCCATGAACTGGCACTGAACAAGTGCAGATCCACACACACCTGTGGATACAGAGGCTGCACAGTTGTAATTAAGCCTCAGCGTGTGACAAGCAGAAATGCTGAATACCAGAGGTACATTTGAGTAATGAACAAACACCACAGATCTGGTAATTGCAGACTAGAATTTGCATCTGTAGCCACCCACAAAGCACAATACCTGCATAGGTTTTGCACAGATCAATTCTGTCCATTGATGTAGACCTGAGTTGCAATGCAGTTGCACCTACAGTCCCTAAGACTTCACTGATAGCCCTTAACTCTCTCATTTCTCCACATTGACCAGCATCTATTGCAGGGTCAGTGCTTTGATACAGAGACCTAACAGTTTACAAAGAAATATGCCACTTTCCTTGGTTCTAAGAAAAATAAACTGATAGTTGTCAGCATCACAATCAGGTTCACAATCAAAAACTAACTGTAATTATGCACTTGGTCTATTCTAAATTCATTGAGAGAAAATTCAGGGTGATTTTTATGACAGAAGTGTTTTTTCCTGTGGGCTTTTTTTTTTTTGTCATAGGAAATTTGAGGAAGAAAACCTTTCAGAAAACTAGAGATGTAATATTTAGGCAGTGTTGGATCCTAAGTGTAAAAGTACCAAAGGAAGGAAGTAAAAATTTTATATTCAGGTTAATATTTTTCTCCTTGCCAGATCTAGAGGGTTTGAATCAGTGGCTCTCCTCTGCTTGTAATAGTGCAGGAAAATAAATATGTGCATTCTGTAACTGTGTTTTTATTTCTGTGAGTAGATTTGTATCGGCTAAAACTGTCTGTGTATCATTTACAGTCAGGAATGCAGAGTGGGAACAACAATAGAAGCTTTCCTTATTGCCCAATTTAAGGATGTTTAAAATAATTGTTTTGAAATATTTGGCAACAACTATTAGCTAAAACCTTGTGTATTTTTCCTTTCCCACCCCAATGCATCCTTTGCATCTTCTGTGCAGTACCTGAACTGCAAATGACTAACCGTTGAGTTCCTCCATCCAAATTTCTTACATTATCAGTTTTAACCTTGCCCTCAAACTTGTATTAACTGGGGAGAGGCAGTGGTGATTACAACTGTTCACTGAGGCACTGGTGATTAGAACCGTTCACTGAAAGACAGCAATTTAAAGAATATTTCTAGTGAAAGTCTATCTTACTCTAACAGTTTCAGTGATTGTGAAAAAACAACTAAAAAAAAAAAATTCAGCAATTTCACACAGTGGAAAACAGCCCAGGGCACAAGAAAACTAAAAGCAAACAGTTTGCCATCAGTGCTGTAGAGTGCGCTCAGTAAAAACAAAAGATCAAACAAGTTCTGTAATCATTATATAAAGCACATTTGCTATGGCATGTGAAGAAAACATACTTCCTTCCTAATACTAATTAACATTAGAGAGTTGTGGGCTGAAATTCAGGATAAAAATAGCTGTTTAAACTAATCACTCAGCAAGATGTAAATGTTACATATAAAGTATACCTAACGGGTTGGAATATTTATCCCAGAAGTAAAGAAAGCTTTCACTACTCATGAATTATAAAAGTCTCTCTTCCTGCCTCACTGCAACAATATCTGGACCCTTTGCAACTATGTGATCACTTTTTATAGATTGTCTTCAGTTTTCCTTATTTGTAAGTATTCAAATGGTTTTTGTAGCAGACAAAGTCATGGAGAGTGAAGGAAAGAGCGAGCAGGAAACAGAACACCACAAAGATATTCCAAAGGCCTAAGCCACTCTATAACTATCAGTCAATGCATAGGGCTGAGGGTTGCAGACAACGGAGGGAAAAAGCCCACAACCAACAGGAGTATCATCAGCTTCACCTGAAAAGCACTTATATAACATGGGATGGCACTCCCAGATCTACCTTGGCTTTTCTGAAATTAGTCATTCCTTTAATATCTGCTCCATCTCTCTACAAATAAATCCAGGCAAACATTTTTCTTCCTGTCACTCCTAGCTATTCCTTTCCATTTGCCCACCCTAGGGTCTCCTCACTGTCACCACCACCACTGTTAAAGGAGGAGCCAGCATTTAACAGGTGTTCAATAACTGCCACAATACCAACCAGAGTCTCCAAAACATTCCTGAGTGTAAACTACATAAAAAACTTCAGGATGCTACATGGGTTTTTTTTGTTTGTTTGTTTTTTGTAAGTAGCATTTCTATAGTTTCATAATAACCTTCTAAAAGTTTCCTAGATATTTCCCCAACAGCTGGAGAAAAGGCATTGAAATGTGCAATTCTTAAGTATTGCATATTTGAAAAGTTAACACTTTCCTGTAAGAGGTGCTGTATTTCCTCCAAGATTTTTAACTATCTGTTGAGTTCTGTGTCTAATACAGATATCAATGAAATATATTCTTGAGTAGCAACAGTGTTCTGGAGGACTCTACTGAAATTCATGAGCAGAGCACATTAGGACATCTTCACAATCCCTGCAGCTCTCAACACACATGTGGCTGCTTTGGGCTGGATTCAGAAGCACTTATTTACCCATGAGAAAACCTACTGCAATAAGATACACTTAACACTGGTTACACCCAACCATACAAGCAAAGCCATTACAGGAATGAAAGATGGTCCATTGGGTGCTAGGCTCATGAAAGAGAAAATCGTGGGCTTTTTTTTCTTCATGTGCCAGGGAAGATAAAACACCTCTGAGCAACTTGAGTAATCCCAGGCCAAAATCAGATCCCAAACTTAAGCTACCCACCACTCCCATCTTCTCCTGTAAGAGTCACCGGACTACAATTTCAGTATGTAAAGATCAAATAAAAGAAAACAGTCCTTAGAGCACATAACCCAAGACAGCACATCCTTATGTCCTCTTCCAGGACTCTGTCAGCAGATGCTTTAGACCAGGAGAGCAAATGTGAAGGAGGTCTGATGTCAAATCTTCAGGAGCAGACAATTTACATCGTAAAAACGGGAAAACATTCAACGGCAATGTTTTAAGATTTAACTGACAAAGTAATTCAAACAATCTGGCCATGTAAACTGAGTCATGAGGCTCTTAGGCCAGCCAAAAAAAAAGCCCCCCAAAAATCAAACCAAGAATCAGGAAAATTTAAAAAGCAATTATTCATGATGAGTCCAAAACCTTCCCTGTCGCAGACTCATTCCAATGAAAATGGAACTGATCAGGGCAACAGAAACACCACCTCTGCTCCATCTTAAAACATGATTTCATACCACTAAGTGCTTTGTTTCCCTCTTGTAGCATGTAACGTTTAGAATTCTTAAAAGGGTCATATTGAATTAACAGGTTCACCTTGAAACCACACAGTGGAACGAAAAAGCTGTGTGCCAAGCAGCAATCAGGAGGGGACTAGTCTGCAAGAATGTAATTCTCTCCTGTTCAATATGAAGAACAAGTGTTGTGGCAACCTTCAAATGCTCAGGTCTAAAATGCAGACCTCCTCCCAGGTCCCTTTCAGCTTGCAACAGAGCATCCAAAATGTGCAGCCTGCATTATGAACACCAGGCAGAAGAGCCCACAGGGAAGCACTGGAAGAGCTGCATATCTAACCACAGACACATGGCAAGGATCAGCTATCAGAGACTGGTTATATGGCTGGCACAGCTCATTGGATTTCTTAGTCTTCATCCACGGGGAGCATTTAAAAGACAGTCCTGTGTTCCTGTGTCTAAAAGTATTCAGTAAAGCTCATATACTCAGCTTGTAAGGAGGAAGGAGTGGCAAATGCTCAAAAACCTGACTTAAAATAGCATTAAATAGTAGTTTTCTTTGGGAGTTGAGAACAGGTTGTGGAGAGCGTGATAGTGGTGCTAATGCCTTAGAAGGATTTAGTTTACACATGTGACCTATTTGGTCCATTGTCTCAGCCATGTAGTGCACAGGGAGCTGGAAACATAACAGATAAAAGATGTGGCTTAGCCTGCTAAAAAATGTTAGCCATCTCAGTCTCCCTCATGCAGCTATGAACAGCTCATCTGAACTGCAGGGGGAAGGTTGTTCTGGCAAAAGGAATCTGATCCAGAACGTTCTTCTGAGGAGAAATTTTTTCCAAACTATAATGCAGAGCAGCACTTATGAAAAAAGTCCTCTAATAAATATTTTGCAGAGAAGCTCTTTTCTAGGGACTGAGATTAATGTAGCTAGCCTCAACACTGAGTCCAAAGCCAGGCAGGCCTTCTGCAGTTCCACACCTCACAGCAGGGAGCACTCAAGATTTTTAAGCATCTTCTACACTTTACAGAATACAGAATAAATTAGCAGCAGCATTTCAGTATGGAAGTAGCCTAACTTGAAGAGGGCCTGGTCATCTACACTGAGATGCAAGCAGATATGAGGATAATTACTACTTACTTCCCCTGCACATGTGTACTTGTGTAAAAGGTGTAAGTACTGTAATGAGCATCTTCAATGTTCATCACACTGAAGATGCCTGTCAAGGAAACCTGAAGTCTCTTTGTGGTTTGTAATTGAAAGAATAACTGGTGCAGTAAGATTTTCAAAGACTTACTTCCAATGTCATTTTTCCCATAGGAGTTTACAACACAAGAGAAAAACAAGGCAGAGCAGCAGACCCAGAAAAGACAGGGAATGGAAATAAGTGCAAGTGAAGCTGCTCAGCCCACCAAGCATGCTCCCAGAGCACCAGCAGCCTGACCACTCACACCACTATTCAAGAGAGAGAGCAAGTCACAGTGTCATAAGATGGGAAGATTTAAGGGAAGAGAAGACAGATTTGAAGGCTTTTGAGGAAAATCCCCCTTAGTTGAGCTAGTCCTAACTCCACAACTATTTCTTCATTTCTGTCCTTCCACCTTATTTTGCCCTTAATCTTACTGTGCATTCTTCCTCCAAGCTCAAACAGCAAACCCACAAGGGAGCCAGATGTGCATAATGTATGGATATGAGAGGCAATCTGCATAACAACAAGAACCATGTGAAATAATCTCATTTTCCCATCCTGCTTCTATTTTTTTCTCCGGTGGTAAAAGTAAAATAGACCTAGCTCACGGCTTGTTCTCTTCAAGGCATTTTGAGTTCCTTTAATTCCTTTCTCCTCCTTCCAGGGTTCAGATATAATACACAGGTGTATAAATGTTTGTCATCAACATCCATGTATGTATTGCTGGTTTTCAGGTATATTGCAAAGTTCCAAATGACATGACAAGTCATGACAAGAAAAGAAAGACAAGTTCCCATTTCGGTCAAGTTAATAACCCATTGTTCAAATTCTAATTATACTACATGGAGCCTCATTAGTCCTTGTGTGAGACCAGTGTAAGCCCAAAGAAGTCAGTACCTGCAAACTTCTGGCAATTCACTTCTAGCAGCTTTGAGGACAGAGAATCATGATGGGCAGCGGATGAAAATAATGGGTCTGATAACTGTAAAATAAAGTCCACAGGAGATTCTGAATAAAGACATAAGTCAATGTACTTGGATGCACAAACACGAATGCTATCTTAACCCAGACCACACACTCCTCTTAAGAGTTGGGGGTTTTTTTCCCCATTACATAACAAACATGGCACACCAGCTTCCTATACTCAAACACCCAGTACTGGAACCACAGAGAAGTTTCACCCAAGCAGTTCTATCTTCCCAGCCAAAGTTACAACGAAGAGAAGAGAGTGGCTCAAGAAGTGGAATAAATACCAGAGCTTAAGTTCAGATGCTCCAAGTGGTCTCCAAAAGATCTCCTGTCTTTGCTGGTAAAGGAGACTGGACTTTGCAAGTACCCTCCAGCCATCACTGTGAACTGTTAAGCACTGAGGACCTATTAAAAACTGGCCTCAGCTGTGGGTGTTGAAGACCAACAAACACAGCCAAAGAAAATCTGGTTTGCTGGACCTGACCCAAAGCCAATTGAATCAAGTTTTGGACCAGACTTCAAGAATTTTTGTTGTAAGATGTAAGAAAGTGAACCTTTCCCTTGTGCTATGCACTGTGCAAATGTACCCTGAGAGACAGCACTGCAAGGAGCCACCAGGCTGAGCAGGGATGGAGAGAAGAAAGGGAAGTATGACCACAGAATATTGCTTGCAGGGCCATTGGCAGGAGACAGGTATTTAAAATACAATTAAACATTAGAATGTAGTGCTTCTGATAATCTTGCTGTTACCAATGCCCTGATTCTACCTTCAGCCTACTTTGTTCTGTTTGCTGTTCAGAACAGACCACCACTGAAGTTGTTATTTTAAAATATTTTCCACTGTGATTAAACAGCTGCTGCAGTCAAGTAGTTCTATCTTCTACCAAAGCTGGTAAATCACAGTATTTTAAAAAGATGCGAGAAGCAAATAATCTGGTATGTAATAGTTATTTGATTTTTTACATATGTGCAGAGAAAAGAAGCACATTAGATCTCTAGCCTTTAATTAAAAAATAGTTGGGGGCAGGGAGTAATAGCTTAACAAGTAACATCTGACCAAAAAGTATTTAGTAAATCATATGCTAAGTGTGGCCAAAAACTGGTAAGATTTACCGCTGGTAAATCATTATTGCTATCTGAGTCTGAATAGCTTCCATCTGATTCCTGTATGAAAATCACTCCATGGAAGCACAGCCTTGAACTTCAAAGGATGTGCAGGATGCTACTAATTTCTGTATCTGACAGTGTGATGCAATGTTTAGATTTGCATCTCTGCACTTCAAAGTGTGGCACTCTCTAGATAAGGTCTCTGTTTATTTTGACATGGATTTGCAGAGGTGAACAAGAAAGCAGCACCCAAAACAGGCAGTAAACCCCCCCAAAACCAAAAACAAACAACAAAAAACCCCAAACCTGCTTAGTTTGCTTCTCTCTGAATTCAGTAATGCCCCTGAGGACAAGGATTACAGAAGAAGAGTACAAGTCATGGTTGCGATACTTGAAATAATCTCCAGTGTCCAAAACGCAGTGTCAACATATGGTACTCAAATGCAGATTTAGAACATCTTTGAAGTAATATTGAATCTGACTAACGGGTAAAATGCAGACCTAGCTGCCTTTTTTTTTTTTTTTCCATTTCAAGTAGGGCAGTCAGATATTACTGCATCCGTATTCTGTGAATTACCTAGAATTTGAGCTAAAAATTGTCACCAAGATGACATCTGATGATCTGCTTTACTTTCTGTCACCTTGGCAATGCTGTCATTCTACAGTATAATGATAGGAAAGTTTTTGCTCTAATGACCCTACAATAACACTTAAGATTTTGCATTGTCTATGTGTGTGCAACTTCAATCACATTATAGAACTAAGGGAAGCTCTAAATGCTGGAATATGATCACAACTGCTATACTAATCTTATTCACTCCATCAAAATAGATGAGAAAGTCTTCAGCAGCTATAGCTTCTAGAACTATTCTCACTTCCCTTGTATAAAACATCAAAGTATTTTTTGATACCAACAGCTGCTGACCAGGAGCATACACACAACTGTTATAATTATTTATTTATTATTAATTAAGCACTCATTGTGTTCAGCAAAAACATTTGGGAGGGAAAAAGAAATAAAAATAAAGGATGTGTCTTTGAAACACCTCTGGCAGAACTGAGTTGTTGAGGGAGGAAAGTGTAAAAATCTTTGGGATGAAAATCCAGGAGCATTCTCTGTATAATGCAGGTTCAGACAGCTGTACCTAAAGTTACATTATATGATGTCACTGTCACAAAGGTTTCTAAGTGAGAAGTAATTATCAAGTATCTCATACCCTAAACTTGCATAATATGCCACTACATATAAAGGATTGCTTTTGTATTTAGTAATCTCATTTATTTACTTTTTCTTTAAAGAGAAACAAGGAATCTATCAAAGCTAACAGGAATCACAAGATTTGTGCAGATCATATGCAGATTTTTATTTCCCAGTTCAGCTGGAGATCAGCATAGTATTTTGAAGTTTGATTAAGGCAGTTCACCCTCTCAAAAGTTCCTGTTTTAACATTAAAAATCAGTTGTATGAAACTGGTTTTTGTTTTGTTTTTTTTTTTTTAAAGGGAGCAGCAAGTTTCATTTGCTCAGTTAAAAGACCAAAACTCCAACGCTGTTCACAAACAGAATTCAGAATTAGTATGCTATTTCTTACTCATTATTAGTTATCATTTGCTTGGTGCAATATTTACACTTAGTGCCAAATCCCCCGGTCCTTAGGCGGAAAAGGTCAGTGGGAGTTTTACCTAAGTCCTTCAGGATTTGGGCCATATTGAATTAGAAACCTATATAATTCCAAACATTTTCTCTATTATATAGAATTCCTGCATACTTAAGGCAACTTTATATTTAGAATGAATCTCAGAGCTTAAATGCAACTCGCATCTGGATTGTAGATTGTGCTTTATATTATACAATCTGCAGTTACTGGAAATGTTTGTATCCTTTACTGAGAAAGAATGATTCATTTCAGAGAAATTTTCATCTGCTATTAATCTTCCAGGATATAGTTAGTGTTCTGATATTTTCAGATATTGTTTTATGGAGGGATTTAAAGTAGCTCTCCCTTGGCAGCCTGCAAGATTACTCAGTGATTATAAGCAACTCAATACTGTATGACAGCATTTCCATGCAAGGGACTTACAATCATGTTTCATTAATTCGGCTTGAATGAAGCCTCATTTCAGGCCTTGAGGAGCTTAAGATTTATGTGAAATTAATAACATAACAGATGTCTTCACAATTTGGTTCCTCTGGAAAAAAAATGATTACTTTGAAAACTTCAATGCTTTAAAATGCAGACTGAGGGAGTTTTTACTCTAGGGTACAGAGTTATTCGTTTATATCAACTGAATCTCGGAACTAAGTGGAATTTAAATGTCAGATTTATATTAAATAGTCATATTCACCAATATTACACATAATAAACAAAAGCCTATTACTTTCATTAATAAGCAATGTTGGACATATAAACTAAAGCTTGGAGAGATAAGAGTCAGCACCTTTGCTAAGCAGTAGGAATAAGTGATACACAAGGGAGGTGAAAGAAGAATATCCAGGAAGCCCCGGGTTTTTTATCTTTGTTTCTGATAATTTAATCATCTTTTCCTCATAGGAAAACAAAATGCATCTGTGCTCACACAAAACTCCCCACTTTATAAGAGTTGAAGCTGTCTCTTGTGGATGCACATGCCTAAGGCCAAATGTCTTCTTTCTTTCACAGGACACTTTAAACACAAGCTTCTCCCTCTCTCTTTTTTTTTTTCCATTTTTTCATATATTCAATTCTTTTATCTAGGCTTCAGCCGCACTATATGCCTTGCTAGCTGAATTTTAACGCATGCATGAGCAAGGGGTTTATCTTTAAGGAAACTGTCTACGCAATTACTCCAAGTGTGTGTGTGTGTCCTCTCCCAAAAAAAAAAAAATTGAAATAAAAATTATCTTAGCTTTTCTTTTTGATCTGATATGCTGAAGGGCACAGGGAACAATGCATTTTTGATTCACATACTCAAGTACAGCTGATAGGATAGTCTCTGTGATGGTTCGATATGCAAATGTGATACAGTAAGGGATGAAAAATTGACGCAGCTTAGGATATTACAGCTAAGACACTATCAGCAAAATCATAACAATTAGCTGTTTGATTGCCACAGACACGGTTCATGCACCAGCCGCACATTTATAATAAGGTATCCCTGATCCCTTTCTTGTCTCGCCCCACCCTCAGCACCATGTCCACATTGATACGATGCTTCGCCAAGAGGTAAGGGCTCCGAGATAAAGATGAAATATCAAAAGCATTAGTATAAATTACAATTGTACATTATTAGCTATTTAATTACATGAGATAGAGTGGAGCTTGCTGATTTCATGCTTATGTTCAAAGTTACCATGGCAGTATTCCTCCTCTGTGAGACAGCATCAGGAATTATTGTTAGCACATGCTAAAACAGACAAAGCAATGTGTTCTTACCACATTCACTCCCTGTCTCTCTCTAAGTTTAATACCAAGGAATTCCTTAGGCATCTGAAAAAAAGACATGTCTGGCATGGGGCTGTGAACCAGGAGATCTGAATTTGGAGATAAAGTCGGCATCCTAGGCCTAAGGCGGGTGGCTTCTGTGCTGACTGCGGAGGTGACTTGTTCTGCTCTCCATGAGGGACACCCGGTTTCCCGTGCACTAGCACCCCCCTCCTCGCCCACACCCCCCCCGAGGGATGGCATTAGCTGTGCCTCCAAAAACAGCTGCTTATCAGCTCCTCTGGAGGGAGGAAGAAGCAGTGGGTGGCAGAAGGTTGCAAGGAGGGGGGATGGAGGGAGAGAACAGGAAAAAAAAAACAAAACAAAAAACACGGACCAAGAAAAAGGAGACATTAATGAGGATGAAGGAAAAGGGAGGGAACTGTGCTCTACCCAAACATGCACACAAACAAAGGCCTGATGAAGCAGCACACATACCCAAATGCCACTGATTTCTTCCTATATACACACACACAAGATAATGCCTATATATACAAGTCAGTGCATCAGAGAGAGAGAGAGCAAATCAAGATGGGGAGATGGCTTTTGGCATATTGCCTCTTTTTAAAGGAAGAAAACCAGCATTTTATGCTAAACATCTAAAAAACTCCTCTGTGATGAAATGTAACAACTGCTGGAGTTACACATTTACTTTCCCCACCAAATTCCCCAGATGTCACTGTCCCCAGTGCCTCTGTGCCACAGTATTGTAAAGCCACTTTCAAAGGCACTGGGATCTCTCTAATCTTGCAGCAGGGAGTGATGTCAGCATGGCAGGTTGGAAAGGCTTGAATTTAATGCAAGGCTTTTACTTCTCTTTTATTTTTCCCTATGAGGCCTCAATGGATAGTTTTATTAACAATAACACGTACTGATATGTTGTCATGCACTATGGCAGGTACCTTTCTGCTGAGAGATGGTAGATTGAAAGCTGGATGAGCAATATGAATTAAATCAACTCATGAATCACACACAGGTGAGATGGTAAAGGTTGTCTTTAGCCCTATGTCAGTTAAGAATTCTCATCCATGACATACACATCTTTTTCTGGTAGAAGTGGGCTGGAGCATACCAAAAACCTCACCTGCAAAGTAATCATCCACCACTGAACTGCAGACAAATAGACCTAGAGGGTCCAGGTATCATTTTACCTCATGTTTTTTTCTAGGGTTCATAGAGAATTAGGTTGGAAACAGACAGTAACATAAGACTTATGCATATTATGTCTCACACAAGAGTGATATGACCTCAGGTACCACTTCCTTTACCAGTGACCTGAAAGGATCAAAGGGCTTGAAGCTGTTGCTGGGATCACTCTGGCTCCAAAGAAGTTTGTATGATCTTTACTTAAAATTTTTGTCCTTGTAATATGGCTGTAAAAAGGTAAAAGTACAGAACATTTCAAGTGCTATGCTGAGAAAGGATCTGAAATATGAAAAGGGATGAGAAATCCTGAATGCAATACTTCCCCACTTTTTGTCACACTAATGTATTAAAAGAAAAAATAATAATTTTTAAAAATCCATACACTTTAATGCATTTTGCATTAAAATGGCCTGCTACAAAGGTATTTTTAGACATTTCCCTATGTCTGAGTACATCCACGGATAGCCCCAATGACTGAGTGCTGCTCCTCTGCTCCATTCTCCTTTCATTTCCAATTTCAAGACAGCTTTGTCTGGTGGTACCAAACATACAGATTCCTCTTAACTTCCTTGAACAGTTGCACCTCATTTATTGACCTTCTCTTAATTCAAAAGTTTACCTCAACAGAACAATAAAAACATTGCGTAGTGGAGCAGGGTTTCAAGGTAAAGTAGAACAGCTGAATACCTGAGAATTAGGGTAATTCAGGAGCAAGTCAAAGTTTTCTGAAGTGGCAAAGGCAGTTAACATGAGGATTGTAAAAACAATCTGCAAACCCCTTTCCTGCCCACTTCCTGCAATACAATCTCCACGCTAATGTGAGAGTGACCCAAGAACTGTTATTCCTACACCAGGAAAGCTCAAAGGTCTCCCATTTTCCAACTGCTCCATTTGATGTTAGGCCAGCAAAAGTTAAGATTTTGGAAAGTTAAATGGACAGATAATCTCTGAAATGCTGCAGCAGTATATAGAGTCACTTATGTCATAAGAATTATGTTTAAACATTGACTTTTTTTTTTTCTATTTTCCACCTAAACTAAAATTTTGGCATGAAAATCTTAGTAGCACAAAAGAAATGGAATACTGAAAGGCTTTGTTCTGCAAGACCCTAATTGGCACTGATGATTTCCCCATCAAGTTTTGGGTTTGCTGAGCCAGCATTTTTGATCAACTGGAAAGTTCCCCTTCTATTACACTCACCTGCTCCCACTTGTTTGGTGATGGCTACTGGGATGTGGAGGACAGCTGCTTGTTCTAACACTCACAAGAATTAAGTTTTCAAGTCTAGAACTTTCAGATTTTGACTTTGCCTACTACACAGAAACACTCTCTCATAAGAGAATAGTCCAAATAATATTAAAAGTGGGTATCAATGTTTAGCCTGACTTTATACCATGCGTGTCGTTCTCTCCCAAGCTGCTTCATGCGGCAGTGGTGGCCAGGACAATTGGTATGACACTAGCACATGTTGCTCCAGTACTTCCACCCTTCAAACCACAGGGTCTCCATTGGATGCTATACTAAGGTACACATTTTAAGTCCCTTAATGTAGTCCTGGAGTGGTATTCCCCCTTTCTCATGTTGCTCATGAGTGGGTTTACAACTTGATGTTACTCAAAGTCTTCAAAGCTCCATTGTTAGTAAGCATCATTAAACTACATTTGTCAGCCTTTTGACACATGGCCCTGTTCCTTGGTCCAAAACAGGACAAATAATCTCCCCTCTCTTGGCTTGAAGAAGTCCCCAGATATTAATACTAGATGCCAACTTGCCTAATGAAAAAGAAAAATATTCACAGCTATATGAGTGGTGCAGTTAAATGGATAAGAATTCGTTCAGATCGATATCAGGGGAACAACAGCCTTTCAGCTCCAACAACTTCCAGCACACACAAAAAAAAGAAAGAAAATCCAGCAAACAACTGCCTCAGCCCACTGTAAATGGAGCCAAGGATTTCTTCATATAATGCTTGTATTAGTCACTTCAAGGGGAAAAGTAAATGAAGACTATAATAGGAAAAACAAAAACAGGCAGATCTAACTGTAACAATAAATACAGAACGTGCCTTATTTAATCTGCTTACAGTAAAATCCACTGAGCAAAATTATAATTTGATATGGCTCAGCTTAGCCAATAGAAACTCATAAAATGTCTTAACATCATAATACATTGTACAAAAGAATCACTAAGTACCATAAAACATATGGGAATATGGGTCTGTATTCATCCATTACTCTTTGCCAGTGTAGCATATTAAAATGGTTTCTATTTAAGTGTAGAGATCCCTGAAGTATACTACAGTCTTAATTAAAATGTCAATAAAATGCAAAAGTGCATTGGGGACCACATCTGATTTTTTTTTTTTTTTTTTTTTTTAATNGCTTCATTACACTATTGAGGTTTGGAGCAATTAAAAATAAACATAACTAAGCCATTTTTAATAATTAGCTGCATGATCTGTATCCTTTCTCTCTAGCACAATTCCCTGCAGGAGTCACTGGCAGGTTAAATCAAGACTGGAAAAGTAGGTCCCTCTCCAAGGCCAGGAAACAATGGTTTGGGTATTCACATTCCATCAGCTTTTCAGTACAGTTTAAAAAAAGAAATAAGATCTTTGGTGACTCTCTTTCAGTTACCAGAGACCTTGGCAAGGTAAGCAGCTTTATGGTTTTCAGCAGCACTCAGTGGACAGTTTTTACTAGGCATGGGAGACACTGCTCTGGCAGGTAGGCTTGCCTACCTAAAGTTCTCACTCTGCCGTTCCATAGGGCTTCAAGCACACCGTGAATGGAAATAAAAACTACAGCTGGTCAAGAAGTTATCTATTTGTGTTTTCTGCTCTTCCAGTGAATTTACAATTGCCTTAGAAAAATCTGGTTTTAAGAAAGAAAACAAAATACATCACTCTGTTCTTCAAAAACTTAAACCAAAATTCACTTGTAAAGAGAAGATCCATTGCAACACTGAAAAGATGACAAGGAAAACAAGTAAATAAGATTTTCTCTTTCCTCCTCCTCCATTCTCCAAATCTCTTGCAGCAGAAGAAATGGTTTCAAAGATAATTCACTTACCCCACAATTCTCTAAAATTGTACAGTATTTCTCTAATGTCTGCATTCCCTTGAGGACAGGAGGAGTATAGTTGGAATTGAACTTGCTATCAAAATCTTGCTGAAAATGATGATACTGGGAGGAACCCCAGAGTGCTGACAGCGTCCTGGATTGCCAGTTTGGTGCAGAGGGCTTTCCTGAGAAAGGTGAAGCTGACTCTGTGTCAAGATGCAAGGAGAGCACTCTGGAGTCAGAGAGAGTGCATAATCCAACCTAAAAAATAAACTGAAGGATCAGAGCTTATGATCTGCAGTCTTGTAGTACTTACAGGCAGTTTATTGACCTGGCCACAGATGCTAACTTGTTATACAGGACTGGCAGCTATCTTCCTGATACCAGGACAATAGGGAAAACAAAACAGTGCTGGGTTTGAAGTCTGTGCCTGGTGACTAGATACAGAATCTTTTAATTAGGCTGAAGGAGCAAAACAAGGACAAAACCAGAAGACAGACAAGAAAAGTTTACCAGATCAACATGGCTTTAGACTGTACTGTGACCTGTTTCTCTTTCTACTTCATCCCCCTCTAAGTCCATTTTATGTTAAGTGGCAAGCAGTTGGCAAGTTCTGCGGATATATTGACCATAGTAGACACATGATACAGCTGTGAGGACTTGTCTTACCAGAGTTTCAGCTAGATTCTACTAGCTAACAGCCAACAGCCAGATTTGGGGGGTTATGACCTCTAGTTATTTGAAAGAAATTGGGACGGGGAGGCATGCAACACATTTTATTCACTACTCTGCAGTTCCTAGAAGATTTTTAGGACTTGCTCACATAAAACTGACTCCATTTAATGACTCTTTAACAGAAAAAAAAACAACCCAACAACAGAAAAGTGATTGGAAAGTGTACATCTTGTGAAGAGAATTGGGACACTTAAACAGCTGTGGGGCTCTATCTTGCATAGTGCTGAGCGAGTGCTTCCTGCACAGTGCCCCATATTGTTACCTCCTAGTGAGTTATATGAGAGGTGAAGGTACTTAGCTCAGTATATTGTATTCCCTATGGTGGGGATAGCTCAAATGGTTTCTCACTTCCCCCAACATTTGAGGGAATTGTGGGGTGAGAAGGGTCCTTTGCTCTTTTTTTTTTTTTTTTCCTGAAATAATAAAGGATCTGGATTTCTACAAATAGACATTCAACTTGACTCCTGTCAACCTTGCATGCACTGCATGGATTTCTTACAGGCATACTACTTTCCATAATCTTAAAGATCTTGTTTAACATTACAACATGCATCACCTCCAGGTGATGTCACTGTACAGTCTGGGAGGGCAAGGAAGGACTGCAGTTCCACGGTGGATCAGTGGCATCAGCCAAACTGATCCAAATGGGAAATGATAGCTCCAACTGTCCAACAGCTGTACAAGCTCCCACAAAGTCTGTGGACCTGGCTAAGTTACTCCTGTTAAGCGAAAAGTAATAGAAAACTCAAAAAAATATATTAGCTGTCCATCATATAATTTAACTATAAAATATTTCACTAAAACACTAGGGTCAAATGAGCTCACTAACCTACTTGGTTCTCCTAGTGAAAAGTGTAGGCTACCAGAAAAGTCTCTCCACTGACAACTCTCAGTAGAAGGACAGTGGAAATCCTTCTAACAGCTTTAGCTTGTGTCCTCTGATGAATTATGTGCTTAGGTAAATAGAAACCATAACTTATTGTGTCACTATTTTATGTGGGGTTTAGTTATTCTCGGCTCTCTGTTCCCACACAACAATGTCCACATTGTGCAAAGATGACACTTTAGCAGGAAGGCAAGTGAAACACATCTCACCCCAAGGCACCAAACACATTGTAGGTGTTCCTTCATAGTGTGGGAGTTACCATTGTTACCCGGACAATGAAGCACTGAGTGCTGGCAGATGTACTTGTTTGGGCATAAGGAAACACAAGAAAAGACTAAATTATCTTATTAAGTGATCAATGTTGGTTAATCTTATCTGTATACCAACGTGTGGCCATGAGAGTTTGAAGGTTTTGGAGATGGGGAGTTGGCAGATCATGCAGCTGGCCACATTCTTCTGTGATTTGAGTAACACAGATTCATTAGGAACAATTTCCTTGGCATCTCTCTGGCCTTTAGAAGACAAGGGGGGAACTAAAACTTAACAGCTGGGAAAAGGAGAAATCTCCTTGTTTTTCTCTAAACCAGCCAGCTCCTTGTTCCTCGTTAGTGCCAAGAATTTTATTATTACTAGAGGACATACCACAACAATTACAAATTTTCAATTGAATTAGACTTCAGGAGACTGAGCTATAGTAACATATTTATATGATTGGTTTCTAATGTTTGTAGTTAATTATAACAATGACTTGCCTGCAGCTAACACATATGCATTTATATTTAAATAAGTCTTTTTTGGCTTATTAAGGAGTGAGTTAAAAGGCAAAATTGCTGTTGTTTAATGTTTACTACTATTGACCATTAACCTAAACCAGTGTGCAAATCTTTTCTTACATCTTTACTATAAATACACCACCGCTAGAAACATTACAGATGGTATGTACAAAACATTACTCAGGAATGGCTCATGTGCAGTAAGCTTCTGTCCTATTCATATCTGAATGAACATTCACCTGCAGACAAGTGAATTAGAGACCTGTGTTAAAGTCTCTTAATCACAAGTGCCTCCTTGTCAAATCACAAAATAAACAGGCACAGACCTGACATATAAGAACCTACCATTAACATCACACTGTTTGATGCTAATCCTGTCTTGAAAGAGCTCCATAACAAATACCCTACAGTATTTCTTTGCTGTATCAAACACTGTCAATGTTCAGATCTTTCCAAAATTATCATACTGCCGGGGAGGCTGCAGGAAGTACTGAAGGAAAACAATGTCAATTAATCCTCATTTCTTCTGTTCTCCTCCCTCTCCCCGCCCCCACTGATTCAAAGTGCAAAGTCTGGAATTTTAAACTCGTTTTATCCTCTCTGTCATTGCACCCTTTAATAAAGAGAGGAACAGGCACCTTTTCTTTGCCCATCAATAATATTCCATCCTCTCTATGCAGCACAACGAGAGTTTCTTTCTAGCAGGACACACATTTCAGAATATGCTGCCAGTTCTCACCCTTAAGAAGAGACCTTCCCCCACATAATGCCATTGCTGTGCTAAGAGAAGGTCCTTGACCTATTCCTCTTACGCTGAGGAAAATAGAAATAACAATGCCTTGGACACTAGGAAACCAATCTCTTCTCCTACATTGTTCCTTCCCAAGTGTAACAACTATGTCCCTCATTGTAGCTCAACAGCAGTTGAGATATGTAGCACTGATAAATACAGAGAAGGGATATTTGAACTGACAAACTCTTGCCAAGACACACAGTACAGCTATGGAAAAAGTTCTCACTCACTAACTGGAAAATATGTGACATGTACTCTGGCCATATCAGATTTTTAGCAGGCTTTGATTTGAAAGGCAGCATCTGTAAGTCAAACACTTCCATTTGTTAAAAAAAACACATGCATTCATTTCCCAGCAAAAATAAGGAAAATATTGCCAAGTTCAGAGGCAGGAAAAACATTGAGAGCATTTTGCCAGGGTGGAACTGTAACATTTTACACTGCCTGAAAAGGTATGACTTGCATTGATGCACCTTTGATTTTTCTCCAGTACTCAATAAGTAATTGACAATTCCCCCAGCAGAGCATGTGATGCTCAGGAATAAAATATGTGAATTTCAGATTAAAACCACAAATACTTCTTTAACTGTCAGACCTGTTTCAGGAAGATAAGTATATTCTTTCTTTAGCAGAACCTTTTTGATTCCCCCAAGGAGGATTCGTATGCTGGTTTCTGATGCATGAAGGTTGGAGTCTCAAAGTCCTACTGAAGTCAATGGGACTCAACGCTGGTACAAACTGTATCAACAGAAATAGTTATGAGAGAAACTAACATTTTTCTGACTGAAAATAATTCATCTAGTATGCACTGTGATCTGTTCTATAGCAGTGAAACTCTTGGTTTCCATCAGAACATTTAGCAAAAGTTTTCAAGAGGGTTTTGATTGTTTTGACAATCTTGGCCTTGGGGTTTCAGAGCTTGCACTGCATAACTGGTTAAATATCTTATTAAGACCAAAACAGCAATAAAAGATGAAGCTGTGGTGTGGACCAGAGAAGAAATAGGAAATGCCATACCAGCAGTAGAAACATAGAAGAGTAACCTGATCCAGGAACAGAATCCTGTAAGATGCTGAAGACAGTGAGAATATTACTGAGATTTCTGGCCATCCCATGAAGCTACTGAGTGCTCAGCTGCTTTCAGAATGAAATGACTGGCACTTGCTCAGCAGTGCAGATGAGAAATGCCTTTCTTTTCACGTGCTTAACTTGCAGCCCTTCAGTGCTACAAAGACAATCTTCTGTTTTTTGGTGGTTTGGGGGTTTTTTTAAGGCAAATCACAAATGCAACAGAAAAGAGAAAATAATCCAACCAAAGGTGGCTAAGAAAAATCCCAGAGCAGCAAGAGCAAATACCGGTTCGTGCTGTTTATGTTATTAGTGCAAAAGAAAGAGATCATTACTCATTCATCCCCCTACACCTTCCCAAATCTCAAAAATATTAAGTCAATAAAATACAAGCCAGGGTGATTCTCTTTTTGACTGCCCATATGCCAGCCTCTCCCATTTGTTGCATTGGCACCATGTGTAAGGCAGGAAAGACCAGTTTCTGTTTGCTTCCTACATACCTGAAGGCCTGGTAGGACAACACAGATGCTCCAAACAGCATTAGCCTATACATCCTAATAACTGCTTTTTAGATAGTTCTAAAAATGGCATTTTTAGCAATGGAAACAGCACTGTTTCAGCCTCAGCCTGGACAGATTACTCACATTGGTTTAGAGCGCTAATTAATAACTTCCATCATCTGAGATGTGCACACAAGTCCAGCCAAAAGTTTTCTCCACAGGTGGGGCAGCTGACCAGGGCAGCACCCAGGCTCCCAGCTGGGTACATATGTGCTCCTTTGCTCTACAGACACTCAGCAGAAATAGCAGCTCTTTGCACTTCTCCCCTCAGAGAATTCCCTTCTGAATTTCTATTTCTGACTGCATATTTGGTAAAGAAGTCTCAGAGCAACTGGAGATGTTTCTGTTCCACAGAACAGCTCAAGGATATCTCTTGTAACCTACTGCTCAGACTGGTGAAGAAAAACACTTTCAATGCTTGATCATACATGATTATGTACTCCAACATTTTCAGGTACCTCAATTTTGCTTATGCTGCTCAAAGAAAATCTATTGCTGCATGTCATTAGGATACAACCTAAAGACTGTGCAGTGAGCAAGCTGTCCCCAAATGACCTTGATCTTCAGCCACCTAATTTTGCTTGTAGGCCAGCATACATTAATTTGGGATGCTCCTCAGATCATTGCATATTGCCCATAAATTATTTATTTACTGCACTTTATTGCACTTGACTGATGTCTATTCTCTCTCAGACTTGCAAGAAAGAGTAGCTTGTAGAAGGCCTGGAAGGTTAAATACACAATGTCGGACAATAGGGGAGCATGGTTCTAAGTTCAGTTAATTTGCCTTGCCACGTCACCTCACTTCTCTGGGCCTTGGTCTCACCCTCCTGGTCTTGCCTGATTTAACTATGGAGATTATAGATTCCTCAAGGCAAAGACTGCCCTTCAGCAGCTAATTGTCTCTGCTCCTGTGTCAAAGTAAGCAAACTCATGTAAGAAAGCCTACTGTAGGTAGGGAAGTGTTAAGCAGTACAGACAATCTTTAACAATGCTGTCTTCATACAACATGTCACAGAAGCACCAGGTTCTAACTCTCCTATACGCCTATCAACCCTGTTTCAGCCTTCTCATGCTTTTAAGCACAACCATCCCACAACACATTCAGCTCTAACAAGGAGAGCGGTGCAGAAGAGAGAGACCTGGAGGTCCTGGTGGATAGAACGAAGGCCATGAGTCAGCAATGTGGCCAAGAAGACCAATGCTATGCTGGGGTGTACTAGAAGGCATGCGGTTGAGAGAGGCTCTCCTCCCCCTCTACTCTGCCCTGGTAAGGCCACATCTTGAATGTAGTGTCCAGTCTTGGGCTCCTCAGTTCAAGAAGGACCTCAGGGAACTGCACGAAAAAGTCCAGTGCAGAGCCACAAAAACGCTGAAGGCAGGGGAGCATCCCCCTGCTGAGGAAAGGCTGAGGGAGCTGGGGCTCTTCAGCCTGGAGGAGACTGAGGGGTGAGCTCATTTATGTTTGCAAATATGTGAAAGGCAAGTGTCAGGAGAACTAAGCCAGGCTTTTCTCAGTGATGTGGCATTCTGCAGTAATCAAGAACCCAAGGACTTGCAGGTCTCAGGAAAACAGTAGCAATGCTCAGCCCCTGCGTAGATACTAAAAGATATGTGCTCCTCTTGGCTGCCGTTGCCTGTGAGCAAACCCCTACCACTCGCACTTCCACCTGTCACATGTGCCCCACAGCTAGTAATGCAGCCTGCTCATTCCAAAAAAGCAGGCACAACTACTGTAAATGCTCAGCAGAACGGAATTCAGAGGTTCCCACTGCAATCACAAACCAAGTGGGGACAGAAAATACAGCGTCAACATGCTGTTTCCAAATGTCCCACTGATTTGGTCCTTTGATGGTCAGAATTACTTCAACTAGATAAAGAAGAAAATCTGTTACCTATCTAGACTTCTCACATAAGAGCTAGGCAGAAGAAAACACTCTCATAATTCAACACACACCAGTGTAAAGGGTTCTGTATCCTGGTCACCTACAGCTGCACTAGTGGGGCAGTGACAGAAGGAGGAGGACACACAGTGTAGGGATGGCCATTCAGTGAGCATCCTTTCGACATACTCAATGGAGCAGTGGGGATCTGACCTGCTGAATCGAGAACTGAAATCCTAAAGCCTGACCTTTTGCCAGTAACACAGCAGTTGTGATAACAATGGCAAGAAATACATCAGGTCTTTAGGTACCTCATTAATGAGAAACATTCAGCTGAGTAAGTGATACGCTTCAGCTTTTATTGAACAGACACCCACAAATAAATATACTTGTTCCCGCAAATGGGGATTCATTCTTCAGTTGAATGAGTCTGTAATTTAATCCATTGTTACACCCTAACCAGAGCCAATACTTAACATCTTTTCTAATCAAGCTGTAATTTAATATTTTTTAATTTCTTTTAAATTAGTTGAAATCCTTTCATTTTTTTTCTTTTATGAAGGAAAGTTCTCCCTTTTGCCTTTGATTGAGTTTGATCTGGCTTTGTTAGAGCCTTCTTAAGATATACAGTACACATTTTTGTTCTTCTTATCTAAGTTTCCAGGACTTCATCAAGAGTGGAGCATATTTTTACTATTTGAGAACTAACCAAATTCATTCAATAGATTATACATTAATTTTACCATTAGAACATAATATGAGCAGATAATCCACAAAAATGCTTCATATTTTTTAAAAGTGAATTTAATTATAACTAGTAATGTGCATTTGAGAATTATAATTATGAAAAGTCGTGTTCTGTAAATCTGAAATGACAGATTATATTTCAAAGCCTTATTGCAGAGGAATTAGAGTACCGATTTATTAGTTGTAAATGTCTGATTATTGCAGCTTTGCTAAAAAACACGATCACAGCATATTCTAGCTGGATTTAACAAGTTTAATCCTCCTGACAAGAATCATATTTTGAGCAGAAAGCAGCACTGTGTTAATTTGTTTGTGAGACAGATTTCGACAACTAATCTTTGTCTTGTGATCCCCGAACAGTAATCATTTAAAAACACTTCACACACTTGTATTTTTGCAGCTGCAGACTACAACTGATTAGGAAATTTACATTCATCTATAGACACCACAATTATCACTTGCCATTAGGAATGGTGCTTCACATTACTTGCAGTTTCTCCGCTACTGAAAGACACCCTGGATACAAGAAGCCTGAACCATCTTTGCTAAGGATTTATCCTGTCATGTGGAGAAATCTATGTAGGGCAGCCATAATGTTGGGCATCTCCTGCTCCACACACAAGCAGTACAACTTCACAGCAAATCCCAAAGTGACAAGCCAGCTCAATGTGCTGACACTGAAAACTGAGCCCTGTGGTTAATTACCCAAACGTAACAGGGTACAGGATGAGTTTCCCTCATATCTTCTAATCTTACAGGTCCTTACAGGTCAGAGGAAAGATGTGCTACATTTTAAAATTAAAATTAAAAATTAAATTAAAATGAAAATTGACACTTCCAGTAGTAAAGCTTGAACTGAGGACATTACTGATCTAGAACAAGTTGCTACTGAACTATTTGATACACACACTTTAAAAAAATAAATATTCCTTCTGCACTTCATTTTCATATGCATGGCTGTGAAAATCCATTGCTTTTTATGACATAACTGAGCAGTGGAAATCAATTCTTTCTGCAGATGACCATTATCTGGATTTTTACTTGGAATTGCAATTAATCTCAACAGAACTTTTTTTTTTTTTTTTTTTTTTTTTTTTTTTTTTTTTNGTCAGTGTGAGTACAACACTACTCTTTTTTGGGAAGCTCTGCCCATCAGATCGTGTAACGGAAGTCCCTTGAACTGGCTATGCTGGGAAGTTTATGATCCCCAGAGCAGAAACTGGTAACTGAAAGGCACAGACCTCCCTAGTTTCTCAGAGACGCCCATCACCCATACAACACATTCCTATACCCTGCAAAAGTGAAAAGCAGATGGTGGCACCACACTCATGTAGATTTATATTTTTTCCCCTCCTTTCTTAGGCGTTTCCAAACTACTCAAAACTGAAGGCAACAGAAGTGCTGGACAAGCTTGAAGATATTCCAAATTCTGCTCTTTTCTGGAAAGGAAAAAAAAAAAAAATTCTGCTCTGATGAGACCAGGCTCTTAGAAGCTCTAAATATGCCATGTTGGTATACAGACATGATCAGAGTAATAAAAACGAAACAGACTTTATTGAGTAAGAATGGAGAGATCCCACTATGGCCTTGTTGTGTAGTTGTCTATCAACCTGCCATACACGGCACATGGTCATTTGCTACTAGACGGTTTCTAAAATGAGAATAAGTAATAAAATAATCTGGTGACAGAATGAACTAAACAAAACAAAACAAAACAAAAAAACCTCAACAAACAAGCAAAAACCCCCACCAAACCCACCTCACTTCACATCAAGGATAATCTGGCAGCATTTGGAAACCAGCAATTTTGTTCATTTATCACAGGTGCTGCAAACTCAACTCTCAAAGCTGAGAGCAGACTACAAGCCATGCAGCATGGTTTGATGAAACAATATTACATTTTTAAAAAATCTGTCAGCTGTTTCTAGTGAAAAATCAGAAGGAAAAAACTGAAAACTAAAATGTGTGAATATTCCTGGAAGTCTTTCCTACAGCATTTTTCTCAGCGTGTACTATTTATCTCCAGTGGGGGACCCATTTTGTACTGCAGAGTTACTTGAGGTGGGCTGCAATGCTTAGAGCTTGCCATTTAGTACAAGCCTTCCTGATAATAAGCAATTCTCCTTCCAGCTTTATAGATAATTGTAGCTGATGCAAATGATGAAAATCACCTTGTTTAAAAAAAATACAAAATCTCCATCTCTGAAGGATTAAGATACAAAACAGTGTTTGTTTTGCACTAATTTTCTTCTTACTTTTATTCAGCCAGAACAAAAGAGAAAAATCCGCATCCTTCTTTTAGAGACCACTGTAGATAACCCTTCACACTCAGAGGAGAGATTCAGACTTCTTTTTAGCTTCTGTTGTGATAAAAGTCTGACATTCTTGAACAAAGCAAAAGACACACATACAAACCTCAGTCAGCATAAGACAGCAAAACCCACCAGAAGAATTGGGCAAGTCTTGTCCCATGATGAGCTCTGGGGGGATTTGGTTACAGCCCTAACTGAACCCTAGCTCAGATGTATATGTATGAGCTCCAGTCCTACATGACCGCACAGCCACAGCCAAAGGAACAACAATGCCTGCTCAATTCCTGCTAAGTCAAGAGGTTTGCTAGCAAACACAAGAAGTTTAGGAAGCCTGGCTGGCCTACTTTTTGGGTAGGTTTAAGACAAGTGCTCACCTCAATTCAGAATCTGACCTTTTAGTATGCTGAGAGCTTTATAAATGATTGGTACATTGTGAAGCTAGTAAAAATGTAGTGAGCGGATTTTAACAAGCACTGTGTATGATCCATATATTATATTCTCCATCTCTTACAGTAAAAAATAAGATGGAAAAGCTGTTACAGTTTTCCTCAATCCATGCAATTGGGTTACTCCGCTTCTCTTCAGAGAGTCCAAATATATGCATGGTAGGCCAAATTGCTCCCTGGGGTTGTTTTATTTGCTTGAAGGGACAAACTTGGCCAGGAATATCTTAGGACAGGCTCCAAGTACTCTAATTCTGCTTGCATTACGTTCCATTTGCTTATTTCTGTGGTTTTGGTATTCATTTCATCCTCCTCCAGCTTCTTTTTCCAACTCAGCAGTTATTGCACTGAGCTGCTCAGCATTTTGCTGTGGCACAAATATCCATCCCCTGACATCTTCACACAAGTCAATGACTGGAGGAAGCAGCTTCATTCCCTCCCTAAGGGAATTCAAACAACAAAAGCTGCTTTTGTATGGGGAGAGATAGAGGAGAAGGGGGGGAAGGATCTTATGGATGCCTCTTCCAGACTTCTCATTTGGCCAGATAAGCACCAATCTGGTTTGAATTTGGGATGCTTCATTGTTTTTTTCTTATTCTGCCCTTACCAGACACACACATCTCTCTGTCACTGAGCTGCAGGAGTATTTGATAGCATTGTTGCAACTACACTATCCTCAGCTTGTGAGCAAGCTAGATTTTATGACTTTTCCAGATAAGACAGAGAACAGTCCTGTGGCATAGCTTTTGGACTTATAAAAGCCATCAGGGTTCAGGTGAAGTTAGTGGAACTACTACATCTTATAGCTGGTGGGGTCCAGGCAACTGGCAAATTAGCTGGGAAGCACTTCCTGAAATGCAGCAGGTAGCTTTCACACAAGGCTTACATTCTGGAGGGGTTTTTAATGGATCCCAAAAAGTGAATCCATTCAGAATCTTACCCAGGTTGGTATGAGGAAGGCACATCCCGATGTGGGAGTTAGTATGAATTTACATAGTTATCACAGATGTGGTTTTCACACGTCTGGGGAAAACCATCTGTGTCTCCCTATTATGCTTACTGTATCTACCCAAGGCATGTGGGGATCACTAAGGTGTGGAGGAACTAACACAAAAAGAGAGACTTTTCTATGAATTGCTTAATAATAAGTTAAAATGCCACATTAGTGGCCATCTAGCCTACCTAGTAGGGAGTGCCTCCCTTCCTTCCCCAAAGCTTTTGAGCAAAACCAGGCTTGTCAGTATGGCTAAATCCAAGGACTGCCCTTAGATACGTGAAGCATCCCAGTTCAGGAGTAGGTTTGATTACTTGATACATAATTTATTATCCAAAAGCAACCTTTACAGACATACAACCCCTAACACTTTAAAATTAAGACCAAATTCAATTTAGAAAAATTGTAAAACAGTTTCCCTGAAATTAATCTTAAATGAAGTTTCTTGCTTGGCCTCTCGCTTGCTGCAGATAATCAATCTCGACACGCCTATGTGAGGAAGGGAGGCCAGTGAAAGGGAAGTGAAATTAAAGAGAGGAGCTAGGCCAGCAACATGGAAAGAGATATCCAATTATCAGCATTTTATTAGAAACAATTAACTAATATTCAATTAGTTGCCATCCCTGAAGCAAAGTGACAGTTAGGAAAACAGAAAACGAATCTTGACAAGGTGTTCATTTTCTAATAAATGGGAGACCAGGGGAATCGTTTAGTGGTGTTTTACCCCTGGTCAGAGCCTTGGGGCAACTCACCCAGCATGAGGCAATGGGACTGGCTGGTTGCCAACATTAACTGTACTTATTACATTCATCCCATGCAGAACACATCCATCTCCTGCTCTGCCTTGACATCCCATTTATTCTCAGATTCATTTGTCATGTCCCCAATCACCAAAATGAATAGAAACTTTCCAGCATGATGGATTGTGGTTCTAATTAGGACTAAAGAAAAGATCCACACTCAAGTAGAGCCCTTTTTCTTTTTCTTCTTCTCCTAATAAAATAGTATTCCTAGCCAACTTTGTGACTAATGTCCTTTTGTGGTGGTTGTCCACTGTAGGTCACACAGTCAAAAAGAAACAGTAGTCCTCCCAGAATGAATTTTTCCTCCCCTAACAACTACACAAATCATTATAGAAAGCAGTCGAGACATGCTGAGGACCATACACACAGTTTGTTGATGTGTGGCAGATGTCTAGAATACCAAACTTCAGCTAACATTTGTCTCTTGTTTGTCCCAGAATTTCCTTTAACAAAATGCAGATAGATAGAAATACCTAGGATGAGGAAAAGCTACAACTTGCCTGGCAACTATTAAAACTATTGATAAATCTAAACAAAGTGCTATTATTCCAAACTGTAAACTAAGCCCAACATACACTTGTGTTTCCTCTCGTTATCAACACATACACCAGAAGTACACATGCCTTGATATAACAGAGATTTTTTTTTTCCCATGTGCTCTCTGAGATCTTTCTTGTATCTCTCACATATCAGTACATTCAACAATTGCCTTCAATGTGACAAAATGCAACTCCATTTTATAGCAATCTTGGCACATTTTCTGCTCATGCCTCTGCTTTAGAAGAACACTGAACCATGAGAGTAGAAAGGAATCAACAATGTGTAGTGGTAGCAGCTCTCAGCATTTTGTTTGAAAAACTGAATTTCAAAGTTATGAATAACATCTTAGAGAGTGGTAAGTAAATAAAAAATGGTAATGCCACAAGCAGAACACCTTTGCCAATACAGAGCATGCACTGAAAAATCACCCAGTTTAATCTCAGTTAGATGTCAGACGAACACAGACTACAGTTACAAAAGCAATCAGGAATCCACAGATATACAAATACCCCAAACCATTAAAATGGCCTGGAGACTACTTAAAAGCACTAAGAAGGGTGTAGGTTCACTTACCAGAAGACAGACCAAGTGTCAATACCAACAATCTGCTACATCTCCTCTCCTACTTCAGAAGATGAGCATTTTATCCCATTTAGTATCTGTACTACCTTTACACAGCAGACCATAACACCTCCACTAAAAACAACAGCAATGTTTCACAATGAGACTTCCAAAATTCGTACCGCTCAAAGCACAACTATATTTGGACAAAGAAATGAAAAATTTGCTAGCTCTCCCAAAATAAAGCATTCTGGATTATCCCAAAATTTTAACTTACTGTTCTGTCTAAAGTTTATTTAAACTAGATGCTGAAAGAAACTTGAGTGCAAAACAGCACATAAATTTGAAGGAGGCTTGATGGCAGAGACAAAATTTGTTTTGGCAGAACTCATCATGGAAGTATTATGACCTATAATAGGTCCAATTTGTCTTGGCCTTGTCAAGAAGTGTTATGCCTACACACACATACCTGGCCAAATAAAGCCAAGGCACACACCAACCCCTGCCCCATCACTGCAGGGAGAGTTGTGCAGCAGCTATTTGCAACAATGGTCTTCATTTGATTTGGGAGATCAAAGCTCTTGTTCCTTGCCATTTACTGTGACCAAAACGTAGATCTCCTGAATATTAACCTTTATCTCAAAGCAAGTAGTACTAACTTGATGTGTTGGACATACAGTGTTTTTTTTTCAGTCACAGGTAGGAATACAGAGATATTTTCCTTACCTAGTGCTAGAAGACACATACCAAGGCTGTGCACGTGCAAGAACAGTTACAGAGTTCACTATGGAAAATGTTCCTCTGATGGGAAGGGAAACAGCTAAACACATTACTGTTTCTTCTTTTAAGGCAGAACTACCCATGTACTTGGTTAGGCATTTCAAAAAATGCCTTGTCTAAATGCAAAATGCCTGCTTTAAATGCACCTGTTAGTGTAAACCCAGTAAAGGAAGCTGATATGTTTTGCTAAAAGCCCACTACTTCAAAGGATGCTTTCAGCAAGATTCAGATCTTTATTCCAAGCTTACTTGAGCCTCTGCCAGCACTGAACTGTTTCCCACTGAAGTACCTTCCCAAATCAGGATTTTATCCTGTTTCCCCTCAATTACTCTATGTAACTTTGTGAATATGTGATGGATTTACGATAAAAATCCACTATGTAGCTAGTTGCTGCATTATTCCATACAAGACTGAAATGTTCACAGAGACAAAGCCAAAACACTTCTCAAATACAAAACACAAAATCATAGAATCATTCAGGTTGAAAGCGAGACTTAAGATCAAGTCCAACTCCTAATGTAACACTACCAAGTCCACCACTGAACTATGTCTTCAAGTGCCATGTTACATTGAAGAATTTTATCCAGGCAGAATGGGAGAGTATCTTCACGGACAGCTGACCTGATTCCTCCTATGTTGCAGTTTCTCCCATACAGGTATATCCTCAGAGACATGTCATACTCTCACTAGTCACACAAATATTTAAAAAACAATAAGCAAGCCTATACTCAGCATGCCTGGCCCCCCAAAAACATTTAAGTGGGTCTAGAAATAACGTAGAAGCGTCTACCAGTTGGCAAAGGCACTGAGGCCTTGATGGCTCCTGAACTGGCTCTAGCAAGTTTCCAAAGATGTACCCTTTAGTATATTCCAAGAATAACACTCCTGCATAATTTAAATGAGCACTATAAATTGTCATTTAAATTGCATGAGAATCTGAGATAAGCTTGGCAGAAGATCCAGAAAGAGCCCTTGAGCGTCAGATTAACACAGCAGGCAAGAGACAAAACCCAGCACTTGCCTTTCTTTTGGACTAAAAATCTTTCAGAGAGAAACTCAAAGCTTTTCTAATTCCTGACCTTTCATTTCAATGAAGAACAAGCAACCTGCAATCTTCTGCTATAATTGATCAGTGTTTAAAATGAACAAATTGCAGATTAATAGAATATACTTAGGCTAGAACAGCAAGATCTTGAGAAGCACTCTTCGAAGCAGATCCTTCGCTTCCACACAGATGGATAATTCAATCTTTGTCATTGGCCTGTCTCTGTCAGAGAGAACAATGGATAGTCTATTCGCAATTGATGACTATATAGAAATTAATATTAGTAAAAGGTGTCCATTTAGTGTCTCACCTTCTGTGCTAAAGGTGACATCCATGATGGATGCATCCTAAGACAATGGATTTATCTTTAAAATGGAGTAATTACACAGTGGATGCATGGGTGACATAATGACATTGTGGTTTTATATTAATAAAAGAAAGAATATTCCTTTTGAAGAAGCAAAAAAAAAAAAAAAGACTAGCATGGTCATTTGTGAGATTCTGGCAGCTACTTTGTAACTGCAATGAGCACTTTTGAATTGTTCAGCTATAAATTACAGTCCTACACAGGTTAAGTAATTCACAATTAGCTTTCATGTGACAAAGCACAATTTACAAAACACAAAGTACTCACGGGCTCCAGATTCTCCCATCTTTTTGTGGGGGCCTTTAAAATAGGTGGCCTCAAGTTACAGAAAGAAGAAATAAAGTAAAAGTAAGATCTGAGAGCAGGAATAAAGAAATGTGCCCTTATTTCCAGCTCCACCAGCCCCTCTCAGGGCCACTATTTTTCTAGTTTAGCAAGTGAACATCTGAGTGCTCCCTCTACTGTCCTGCGAGAAGCAGCCTTGCTTCAGAAAAGCACGGGCAAAAGCATCAGGCACTGCAGGAACTCCGGGGAAACTCATCTAGCACAGAGACTCTACAAAAACAGGCTTCAGCTTGCAAATTCAGCGTTCCACTAATGTTGAACAGTATCTGTTCGTAACATTATTTATTACTGCATTGTGCCAGAGCTTGGAAAAACAACACAGGTTTGGTGAGGTGCAGTTTGTGATTTGTTTTTATCCCCCATCTCATGAAAATGCACAATTTTGCCTCTTACACTAAAACACTTTTTATGTCCGTTCTCTGATGTTTTAGTGTGGTTCATATTGCTTTTCTCTGAAAATTCGAAATACAATTCAAAATACAGTACCTCCCATAGAAGAGTTGAAATTGTTTTTGTCTGAAACCTTCTTTAAAACAGAAACCAAATTTTTAACTGAACCCAGTCTTTCTTTATGGTGGTCCAATAAAACTTGACCTAAATAAGACCTGTTAATTTCCCCAACTTTATCCTGAAGAATAACCAGTAAACTAAGCCCAGGGTACCTGTTATTTGTACAATTCTCAGTAATCTCATAAGTCTAAAATGCAATCTTTGGGATACATATTCACTATCTAACTCATTTAGATTCAGGATTTGGTGAGGAGGTTTTAAATACACACACACACACACAAAAAAAAAAATCTCAATTTCAGTATTTTCACATCATAAGGTACTAGAAATCAAACGAACAAAAGTGTGGTCTTGCTAAAATTAGTGTTTCATTTAAATTTAGTATTGATTACAAAGCTAGTAAACATTCACACTATATTAAGCAAAAAGTCAAAATTCACCCTCTGAAAGTTTGCTGGGATTTCACTGGAAATTAACAGCAACCTTTGGATGCCAAAATTGTGCAGTGCTGAAGGCTAAGAACAAGGTAAGATTTCCTTTTGCTAATATAATACTTGGATTAGTTCTCATTCGTACACCAAGCTGTAAGAGTTCAAGAATGGATGGTAGTACACAAAAAAACAACCCCAAAATTACTGCCAGTCTACACTGTAAGATGGAGCATAAAGATTACATCTCTTCTCTCAGGAAATCCTACATTTTGCACACACACACACGTGTGGATACTCTGCAATACACCACTGCTCAGTGTTGAAGTTTTACATACACAGTCTTTACAACACACTTCTGAAACTATTTTCATTGGAGAACTTCCATTCCCAGCTCCTCAAGTCCATTAAAAAGGGAGCTAAAAACATTACACACTTTCCAATTTCTACTTTTCTATTAATCCACAGCTACATCTGCCACAGATATTTTATGAATTAGGCAATGAGATGGGAGTAGACCATGAAAAGCTACATTCTCATGTAGTCCACACTTTGAAGTCCAAATTCAAATAAAGAACAAATACTGTCTTTGAGTTTAAAGCAGAGATTCAATACCATTTTTCTTTTTAATTTAAATTAATTTGCTGATTCATGCTTCATATACTTTCCTTTCAAGGCTGACTGCTAGTTTAGTAAAGGACACTTCTTTAGCTGCTCAAAGAGGAAATGTTTCCAGCCTCAGTTAGATATTCACCCACCTCTTCCCAGGTCAACAGACAGGAAGCTCACGACTAAACCCATCAGCTCACTTGAGCTTTCTGACTCAGTAGAAAGAGAAATTTTCTTGCAGTTTCCTGAAATGCAGCTTAGGAATGGGAATATGTAACAAGACCAGCAGGAGCAACTTGGTGTTGCACGAAATTCTACTTATTCCTGTGGACAAATTTCTGTAAAATGTAGAACATTATTTAGATACATCTCTCCTACTTTCAATCCATTTATTACCCTATTAATGTCAGCCATTCAAATGCCAAGAAATAGTTCAGATCTTTAAAGGAGACATTCAGCGATAGTAATGAAGCAAAGCAATTTGCAAAGACAATTCTGTTAAGATTTTGAAGATCACGTACAACAAAATACATCCAAATAAAACGGTTTGTACAGCTGTAAGCAATAAGTGAAAGGCCATACCAAAGATACACAAGAGACATTAAGTTATTTGCAGGAATTTGTAAACAGCCTACAAATTCTGGTTAAAATTATGCTGCTGTTATTATGAAAACAGTGCATCATGATCTAATGATGCTAGCAAAACTGTGTCATTAAGTGAGAAGACAGGAACAAAGTTTTACAGTAGGGAGAAATTAGCTTCTTGGAAGGAACAGCCAAGGTTGAACTAGTACAACTGTAGGAAAACTAAGAGTCAAAATCCAGGACCGGGTTATTAGCATATTTTTATCTCACGGAAAATAAAGATTTGTTCCCAAATCACGATGATATATATTTTTCAGAAGCAGCCTTCTTCCTGAAGTGATATCAGAACTTGATTGTTTCTTATATATTTTTATAAGCGTCAAAGACAAGAATTTAACACTTAGAAAGTAGGATGAAAGTTAAAGCTGGGGTCTGGAGACCTAAGAAACTTAGGCTTTAAAGTTCTATTGAGACAAATTAGTTCAATTTAATGATTAAACTGAAAGGATCTCCCTCAAAACATACTTTCTTTTGAGAGTTTTGTTCTACCTGAAACCTATTTTGTCCCCTTTAAGCACTCTGACCAGAAGGCACCACTTCCACATCAGTCTTTTGGACAGTTCTTACTTTTGCACCACACATTTATTCAATTACTTGAATCCACAGCCTCCAGCCATGACTTCTGTCACATTTACTGAGATTGTTTCACTCTCCCTTTGACAATCACCTAACAGAAAACATGAAAATTGCTAGGAGAAAACAAATTAACTTTTATTATTATTTAAATGTAATATTTTATAGTTCAGTTAATTTGTCTGTTTACATAATTTGTTTAAATGGTGTGTTTCTGGACAGGTTTTGGTTATAGCTGGTAGAATGTGAAGTGTCTAGGAGATGCTGCCTTTTGTAACTTTTTCCACAATCTGAAACAGCTTTGGTTTATTTGCAAGATAAATCTATCACAAAACACTGACCTTTACCTTATCTTTTTTTTATGGCTTGTATTTGCAGCCTTTTTTCCACTGTAAATGGAAAAATGGTACTGAAAAAAACACCTAAAGACTACGGTTAAGATGACTGTGTTCCCTGTCTTCTCTGGGTTTTTATAGGGCCTGGCATGGTGCAGGAATGAAGGCAGGAACTCAGTTTCCACTTTTGTGCTCCAAGGCCACTGAAATCCATTCAGACATTTAAGGGTCAAATATTCTGACAGTGCTTCTGAGCAGTGACCAAACATGGACTAACCACTGTGATAATGGTCCTGTTTCTTCCATTGGGATAAATTCCTTGCACACGCTCAATCTCATCAGTCTCCTACACCAAGTTCACTTTATTTGGATCTTCCATCTGGTGCACAAACACTTGCTGTGCCCATTCCCTAAGATGTAAAAGGTCTTGGGCAACCTTCACTGCACATTGTAGCTACTTAAGTCACGCAAATGGTTCAAGCTGTCTCAATAGATTCAATAGACTAGAGGCTGCACGCACCTTGGCTTCATATCATACTCGGTTCCTCACAAGAGTACAAAGCACTAACTCAAAACAGCAATGACTTGCACTCGCTTTCCCCGAGTGCAATCAACAAAATGAGGTTTAATGCTATTTAAAGAGCTACAGCCTGGCTCTTTTATAAAATTCTATTTTCAGCCAAAAAGGGAGCCACTGGGAAAAATTCCATCACTGATGAAGTTCTGCAGTCTCATTTTACTCTTTCCCTTCAAAAGTTTTAATAAAGTTGTAGTTATCACAAACATTTGCCCCACAGAGACTTTTCCACTTTGAAAAACAGCAGAGTGCTCCCAGGCTGACTCTTACTCTGCTATTCTATATAAACATACAAAGTGCAATCTGTGACACAGCACCAAGGGTCATTCAGAGGTCTCGTGCCATGCTGAACTAATTATAACAAATTGGCAAGAGAGTAATACATGACAGTTTTATGTATTTCAAGAGGTACTTTCTGCAGAACAATGAGAAAGAGTCCAACCAACACCACCACCCCCCAAAAATTATTACATAAGTCTATAAAGAAAATCTACTCTCTTCTTTTTCAAGTTTTCGTAGCAATTATTTGTTCATCATTACGAACACTACAAACTTCTGGCTAGCCTGTGACTCAAGCAGCATAATCTTATTATCATCATTAGATTGCTATTCCTTCTCCACCACCATTCTCAATTTTTCTGATGTTCCAGACACAGCAGCTACAACTAGACGTAATTACCATTGACCTCACCTTAGCAAAGCTAACAGTAGAAAGAAAAAGCATTGTCCTTTCTCATCCCAAGTATATCACCTCTCTCCCAATCCCATTTCTAGGAAAAACCAAGTCTGCCATCTGTGCTGTACCTAAACCCAACCAACCAACAAAAAAAAACAAAAAAAAAAACAAAAAAAACCCCCAAAAAAACACAAAAGCAGAAAGTCTTTTGCCATGCATGGTCATGAAGTGTGATTTTTTTTTTTTTTGTCAGAACACCATATTAGCTACTTCCTTTGTTTTATTTTCACCTTAAAATTCTGCTTCTCTAACTTAAGCACTGCACAAAGCTATGGTTGAAACAGACATCCTGCAGCTATAAATCAACCAGTCTCACTGTAGATTGAGTTGTCTGTCCATGTCAGGTTTTGATGTTAAAATAATCTTCCTTGGCAGATGACCTCTAGGTTAGGAGCTGCACAGCTCTGCAGTGACTCAGCACCTGACCCAAAGCACCTCCCCATTTTAGAGAAGCCTTTCCCACAGCAGAGGCAGTCTGCAGAGAGGCTGGTTACTGCTCAGAATTCAGTCACTGGAGAAGAACTGAGTATTGGGGTAATAGTCACAGGTGTATGCTTCTTTCAGGCAACTCAAACAGATCAATGTTCTCCAATCTCTGGATTTGCAAATATCAACACATTCTTCTGCAGAGATCCACATCTCAGAAAAAAACCCAGCCTTTTGAATGTGTTGCTTATCTTTTATGAGCACCCTAGATGTGACCCTCATCAGACTGAAACCCACCAATTAGACATTTTGTATACATCTGGAAATATATGTGTATGTCTATCATCTTAGAAGCAAATATTTTCAGAGACTAAAGGCTTCAAAAATCAAGAAATCATCTGTCTCAAAGAAAAGCCTGACTCAAAAACTGAAGTAGACATATTGCGCCCTAAGCATCAGCACTTCAGATTCTAATTCTTAAGGATAAAAATACTCCTCTTTCTGAGTGAAAATTAGTATTTCACATCGGTTTCAGGAAAAAAAGACTTAATATCAGTTAGCTGCGAGCTCCTCAGGTAGGTATAGGCTTTACAAAACAGCTGTTCCTGCAATGGTAAATGCCCTACCAGCCCTGCAGTCATGCAGTCTAGAAGCAGAAAGGGAACACTGTACAATGAAAGGAATAGGAAGGTATTTTATATGGGACAGATGTTAAGACATCGCTTTTTTAATCAGTCTTCCCTCCTATAATGATGTTTGCTTTTACACTAAGCACCAGGCAAGGCAGCCCTTCTGAACACTGGTCAGAGCGCTTCCTGGGCCTGCTGCTACATCTGCCATCCAGAACACTCAGCACCTTGGCAAAGAGCCACCCACGTCATAAAAACTCACATAATTCACATTTTCAATCCCACCAGAGTGTACAAGTTATACACAGATGGTTATAGGAACCCAACAAATGAGACACTCAGGTCAATAAATGAGAATGCAAACAAAGCCCCAGAGAGGAATGTTTCTTTTCACCATTTTCATAGCAATTTCCCTATCCCTGAATCATCACTTTTTTTATGGATGTGATTTCATACACAATGTGAAGCCATACACCAATAGGAGAAGGAACAGCTGTAGAAAGACCACATAGGGCCATCTGATAGAGCTGAAGAAAGTGGATAGCCCTACTGATTTATCTCCTGATCTTCTATACCTTTGAACTGAGTGCAACACTACTAAGACATGGGTAAAGAACTTACGGAGCTTGGGGTGAAACTACGAGAAATAAATTGAAGTGCTGGAGCATGCCCAGAGAAGGGCAACAAAACTGCTGAAGAGAGAACTGCTCTGGTGAGGAGTGGCTGAGGTAACTAGGATTTAGCCTGGAGAAGAGGAGGCTGAAGGGAGACTTATTGCTGTCTACAATTTTCTGAAGGTGGAGGTCACTCTCTCCTCCCTAGTATCAAGTGACAGAAGGAGACGAAATGGCCTGAAATTGTGCCAGGTAAGGTTTAGGTTGGATATTAAGAAAAAAATTCTTTACTGAAAATGTGGTCAGGCATTGGAACAGGCTGCCCAGAGAAGTGGTGGAGTCACCACTCCTGAAGAAGTTTAAAAAGCATGTAATGATTCCATTAAAAAAATAATAACAACAAAACCAAAACAACAAACAAACAAAAACAAAGTGAGGATCAGATGCCCATCCTCACCTTTTACTTAATACCAAAGTCTTCATGTAGCTATGTAAGCAAACTAGTGCAGTTAACATTGCAAATATAAGACATGACCTGAATGTTATCATCACAGTCAACCCTTTCATGTTTCCATTTTCATGTAACTTCAATTCAGAATAAAAAAACCCCTGAGTATACAAATACAGAAGTGTACTATTAAATTCATAAAACACTACAGTCACTTTTCGCTAGCTAACATCATAGGCAAAACTACAAAAATTGAAGACTAATTCAAAATGCTTTTGTTTTTCTGTTGGTTTAATTTCCGTTTTCCATAGGTTTTTTTTTCCAGAGGCTGGTTTTAGCCTATTACACACAATACCTGTTTCTTGCCCTGTCAATCATTCGATCATATATTTTTACTGTTCATTGACACTTGCAGATCTTAAGATTTTGCATTCTGCAGCAAGCAATGTGAAATACATTTGTTGATCTTGAAAAAAAAAAAAAGAACGAGGAAACAAAAACAAAAGCAGAGACTTTCAGACACTAGCTGTAGTTAAATCAGGGAAGCATTACAATTTCTGCTAGCTTTGTACAGCAGGGTACAGCACAGGGGGTTTTCAGACACTAATGGGAAGCTGGTGGCAAGCCCTGCAACCATTACCTGCAACAGACCAAGATTTTTAAACACATCACTTCTTTTTCAGTCATTAGTGTCTTCATAAAACAACATCATGCTTTGTTTTCTTGATCAAAGCCACAGACTTAAGAGTTTGAAAATAAATTTCACTTTGGTGTTTTCCTTTCAAAAGACGTCAGTCTCACAAGCAGGCTAATCTTTGGTGATGTATTATGATGGATTGTGCTTATCCATGCAAATTGTCTAGAGAGACAGTTTGCCACTCATTAGAAGGAGTTATTCTCACACACATATGCATCACATACATGCTCGCACACGGGTGAGAGCTGGATGGACCTAAGTGTTCACAGATGAGTCCTGAGGGAACGCTATTTTCCCTGAGTGGATTGCAGGGCTGGAAGCAGCAGTTTGGTTGAGGCTCAGGAGGCAACTACCATCTCCTGAACATCTAACGCCTGGGATACCTCCCATGCCTACAAAGCACATCAACACAGGCCATACACACATGATGAACAGCAGAGAGTGACTCTGAAGGTCTACCTTTGCAACTCATTGCATCGTGTATGACCTTCTCAGTGGTTTCCTACCTCACTAGCTGCATGTAAAATACCTTTACACACCAATTAGTATTCACTAATTTACGGACGCACTTAATTTCTGGAGCAAGAACATCTTGCTTCTGGAGCTCAGTGGAAGCTTCAAGTAAATGCATGCTTCAGAGCACCCAAGTACCTTCCTTCAAGCATATTACAGCTCTAACTTTGAAACAAAAAATAGTGAGGAAAGAGTTAAACTCCCCACACTTTGTATAATTTAAATGTTCTTTATTTCCTTTTTTGTTTCCTTTCTTCTCTGATATATAAGAAACAGACTCAACATAATGTAAATTTGGGAAGAGTTTGATATTCCAGAAAAAAAGGTAGACTCCTCCAGCTCGGGAAGGAAAAAAGCTATCAGTGAAATTACTAAACACAGTTGATCCCCTGTTAAATCCCTATGCAGTCATATTAAAACAAAGACCTGATTAATTATATTCTTGTGTGCTGTGATCCAGAATACTTTATTTATCGCCTTAAAATGCATCTACAGCTAAACATCTAATGAGCAATAGCTTTCCCTAGTAATACAGATAATCTCTTTTGTAGAGAATTAGTTCTTGGAAAGTAGAAATGCACCTTTCCTCAAATTCCATTTTATACTTTCCATTCCCAGGAGAGCATGGAGTGGCTCACAAGAAAGGAAGAGGGAAAGAGAGATTAAGGCTGTTACAGTAATATTCTTTTGTTCAACATCTGCATGCTAGAGAGATTACACAATCTTCAGCAGATCAGCAAAAGAAGATTTGAAGTGGCTAGCATTAAACCTTCTGAGCAACTGAAACACTCCTCCTTTCCTACAGCCCACCCCAATCCTTCCTCATGCTAAGAAATATTCCAAATCCCACATAGCTGTTAGGACACTTTTTTCCATCTTTCAAAAAACACTCAATGCCATACAGTCATGACCTTGGAATGACAGTGCTGTTAGCAGGACAGAGTAAAAAAAAAATCCAGCACCTGCTGGGAGAAAACAAGAAACCTTCTTTTCTCACAAAATCAAGCACAGTTCTAGGAAGAATCCTAAGATTCCAGAAAGCACAGCCAGCATCTGAGTTTTTTTAGCATTGCAACCCCTGAATACCTAACACAGAAACACAGCTTTCCATGATTCTCAATAGCAACACAGTCCCGCCAGAAAATGAAGAACCTTTGAGCTCACAAAACCAATGGAGAAGCCCCAAAGCATTTTTTCCCCCCTGCTATGTAATGAACATGTATCATAGAATCATAGAAGGGTTTAGGTTGGAAGCGACCTCAAGGATCATCCAGTTCCAAGCCCCTGCCACAGGAAAGGGACACCTCCCACTAGAACAGGTCACCTGAGGCCTCATCCAAGCTGGCAAATGTTTCACAGCACCTAAAAGAACTGTAGAGTCATCTATACCTGTGTTGTTGGCTAACACTGATTAGGAGACATTTGTCAAACCAAAATCAATTTTCTATCATATTCATGATCAATCAGATGAGCTAGCTGCTGAAATGCCTGACACTTGACACTCCAGGCAGGAGGCACCAAGAAGCACCTGAACTCATGTGGGACTTCTCTCCATCACACCTAATATTCATTTGCTTGTTTGTTCCACGGTTTGTGTTTACAGCAACATAGCTGGTCTGAGTGGCATGTTGCAGCACAAGCAACCCACAACTCCTAATCCTCTAATGACCATAAATCCAGCAAAGAAAGCTTCAATGACTGGGTCGATGGCAGTGAAGAGACACTGATGCCACTTGCTTTCCTCCTGGGCAGCTCCTAAGAAACCCTGCCAGGCTGCACCCCTACAGAGAGTAATCCACCCCACAACCAAACCCCACAGCATTGCAGCAGAAGGGCACTTCTACTTCTGTTATGTAAGCAGAGCAAATGTTATTTAAACCCTGTGCTAACAGTGGTAGTTCAGCACAGGCTTTGTTGCTAACTCTGTAATTCATAAAGTATTGCTCAGTCTGTTGCAAGCAGACAATGCTGCTGGGAAGTGAGAGGAGATTATCCACTTCACCTCTTTAGCATGGTAAAGATAGGAAAACTATTTAAACTGCTCAAACAAAACACACGATGATGGAAAAATCACTGCACAATCAAAAGTAATTTTTTCTCTTGCTTTCACAAGTGTAGAAAAACCTCAACAAAGCCTTGTGCAGTAGAGCTGAGCAATGGGAGGACATCAGCATACACAGGGCTCACCTATGCTGAGACCATAAAGATATCAGCGAAGAAAATGTGGGGAGGAAAGGTTTAGGGGTAAAAAAAAAAAATGTTTTGGAAATGCTTTGCCATAACTCTGGACAGCAGGCAACACGGTAATCCTGTGGTGAGCTGCTTTGGATCTTGGGGGTCATTCTCCTCTTTGGCAGCCTGAGTGCTGCAGACACAGGGAATGTTGCATGCAGAAATCACCATTGGGTTAACCCCTGCTTATGTATCGCTGCAATAGGTCATGCCGGCAGTGCAATGGCCTCGCTTTGCATGGAAACAAAGCCCTGAGACTCCTAAATAGCACACCAGCCATGTCCTAAAGACAGACAAGATTGATTTTACTACTCGCCTCAGAATCCTTTGATTATATGCTTAGAATACACTAATAAGGCATAATTAATAATGACCAGTTTCCCCAAGATTTATCTCGCAAATAGCTCTTTTCTTAAATTTCTTGTGATTTTAATATTTGTCACCTAACATTTCACATCTGATCAAAAACCTCAAAGTGCTGCTTTGACCTGATGCATAGTAATGTGGTGTGAAGCAACCGGAGTCAATTTGCTGGGCATCACCGAGACATAATGTAGAGGAATACTGTGCTCGATTTGCAGAGCGAATCAAAATGCCTCAGCTTTCTCTTTTGTGATATCTGCAAATCGCTGAATAATGTGGTTCACTGACCAAGTGAATTATTTTCAAGGAGCTTGGCACAACTTTAATTACAAGATATGTAAAGATGAAATGGAAACACATTGTGCATACTTCTTTATGGCTGCTGAGCTTTCCTTATGGAAAAGCACCTGTTTTCATTAAACTGTCTCTAGAAGGCATAAAATGTACAAGGTATAGGTTGACAATACATTTCTCAGTGCATACAACTTGGCAGCTGAGCAACTTTAAAAGGTATGGCTCGACCGTATACACATATTGTACCTACACACATGAAGCTACACATGCATAAAAACACAAATATGCATAAAATAGATTTATTTCTACAAGGGTCTTTAAATGTAGGCAGCATACCAACAGTGTGATAATGTTTCTCTTGCAACTGAGGAACACAAGGAAAAAAAAAAAATCACATCAGGTCCTCTTTACTAAACATTTATGTTCCCTTTATGCTTCAAAACCCAGGAATTTGCATGCTGACAATGATTATGTAAATGCCCTGTTTTGAGAATCAGGTCCCAAAGGATTCCCCAGCTGAAAGCAATTCTCCTTTAAAGGTTTCATCATGGTCCAAATCAGTGGTTCTTAAGACACTGTTTTCAGTAACGCAGTAACCACCCTCTTAGATGATTGCCTTCTGCTTTCTTCAAGTAGTGAGACCTTCTTGCTTCACAAGAGCAGCCCTCAGTAAAGGGTCTCCATTTGCTGATTTTGAAGGGCTGTAGCTGATGGCAAGCATGTTTTAAACCTCTGCTCCAGGCAAAACGTTGCAGAATCAATTCACATGACCAGACTTCATAGCTGACTCTGCTTGGAGCAGGAGGTAGGTCTAGATGACTTCCCAAGATCCCTTCTAAGCCAAATCATTCCATGATCCCACAATCCTCAAATAGCTGAGCCCTCCAGGCTGCAGAAATACTTATCTAACACTATTCTAGTCTCACCCTGAGCCACTGGACTACTCTGATCATTTAAGTCAGGGCTGCAAGGTTTCACCTGAAGTAAAGATTCAAAATATGCATGCCACCAGCATTATTGATGTGTGCCTTGGGTTTGGTAGTGACCATCATGAAGGATGTGTGGCTTCTCAGCACCTGTTCAAAGAGGTGTTATTTTTGAAAACTTCAGAAAGTTGCTACCAAGGCTTAGAGCAGAAATACAGAGATTCAAAGCACTGGTGAATTCTGCACAACTTAGAATGCAAACTGAAGCATGCTGCCAAAGGAACTAGTTTCACAGCAAAAGAGCTGCTGTAATGATTGTGGGGTTTTCCCCATGCTTAAAGCACCTAATATGAAAAGACATCCCTGAAATTTATCTTATTTCAACAATAATTTTAAAATAAGGCACATAAGAATTAATTATGAAACTATAAACTGTTACATGTAAATCTGACTTGCTACAAAATTCCTTCATTTGATCAAGTAGGAAGAGAACTCAGAAGGAAGTAAAGCACCAGTTCTCCTCAGTCCACAGATGGAATGAATCTCTATCTCCATCGCTTTTATACACTTGCAATCTCTGCTCATGGGAATGCAGAATCTAAAGGATGTGTTTCACTTATTAAAAGCATTTCCCTGCCATTCCTCTCACTTCAAAATAAATATATAATTTTCTAGTTGAAAACCCAAGCAAGCAAGCCACTATTCTCCACTACTGAAACACCAGACTCTTGATTTAAAGTGAGATAGAAAGCATGAACTAAAACCTGAGCTCAATCAACTGCCCTGCTTCTGCAAGTGTTTTCTCTCCCTCCCAACATATGCACCACCACCAGGAGACCCCAACCAGGAACCTTCACAGACAGCAAGTTGTCACATGGACTCCTGCATCACCATCTGGAGAAAGTGCACACAGAGTGACTGTGACCAGACACAAGTGCTGGTACAGACTGTGTGTGACTAGTTGCAAGGCAGCATCTCAGCACCACCTTGTTCCTTCATAGCCTTCCACTACTTCAAACTCGCGAGTGACTGCAGGGCATATCTTGCACCAAATGGTGTCAAAACTATTTACATCAAGAACAAAATAAATACAGGGTGCAAAGGGACAAGCAGGTTCACAGTTGCTGAGGCACCAATCAGCTTTGATACTACTTAGATCCAGTTACATGAGTAGCCCTGCCCATAAAAAGTTCAGCAGAGCGTCGCTGCTTGTGTATATTCCTACTCTAACAATTAGATCATTGCGATTGCAGAGTACAATAAGGTTGATCGGTGCAGTTTGTGTTAAGCAACATAAAATAGATAACAGGCTTTATTTCTCAAACATTTTAAGCTGTCTCTAAGCAAGGATACCCAGCATTTGCAGACAAAGACCCCTGAAGTCAGAGAGCAGCAGGACAGTGCAACAGCAATGTAGTCTAAGAGCATCTAGCTACAGAACAGATTAGACCTGCTTGGTGTCAGCCCACGGGAGTTGTGTGCAGCTCAGCACCACCCTGGGATGTGAACATAAGCACACCATCTCCTCATATGCTTTAATTTCTTCTGGAGAGAAACCAAGGTGCAGAGAGGCAGGAAACCACAACACACTCCCAGAGGTGCTGCAGTCTGAACAGGCAGCAGCCCAAGATCACAGGGCTTACCCAAACGCCTGCGCTTCCCTCTGCACTGGCACGACCACATGGACCTTCTGCTATTTCAAGGAATCCTTTTATTCCACCAGCTGCTACTACTGAGGTCTGAAACCGAGACCCAGTATGTGATCTCATGGATGAGTGCAAAGCTCACAAGCTCTCATGTCTTAGCAGAGGAGAAGAAAGGCTCTGTTTAGTTGTGCCAGAATAAATGAAGTGCAAAGGTAGCTGGAATGCCTCTTGAAGCTGTTTAGTGCCGGCCGTCAATTTGAATCACTCTGAAGAAAAGCTTAAGATATCTTAGAGAAAGTTTTATGCCCCAGTGACTTTAAACTATTTTTGTGCTTCTGTGATCCCAGGCTGCTCTGTACTGCAAGGACATGGACTGGCTGCCACACATTTCTTCAGTTGTTCTCTCCACACAGCAGTGAGAGGCTCTTCCCCCAAACAATTGTGGGGCTTTACAGACACACCACACTTATCCTACAGCCTGGGTGCAGTCTGCCAGGGGCAGAAGCAGAGCTGAGGGGCTCACCCCTGCTATTTTATGGCAGTTTTTCAAAAGGGTCATCTGGAAATGCCACTTCAGCTGTGCCACTGATGGGTTCAGATAGGGAAACAGAGAAGGGGAAAAAACCAACATCAGTGTGGGACAGTGATCAAGAGCTCAGATTAGTTTATGCTTTCTCATTTAAGGACAATTATTCAAAACCATTGCAACATTTTTATGCCATGAAATTGAAGGAAAAGTGCTTGGAAACTGCTAATTCAGATTTATAACTACAGCCATGCTCCAGTGAAATATCAGCTTGCAACTCTTCATATAGGAACTTAACCAAGGCATACTGGTTTTTAATTTATCTGCATAAATCCTCTGGGTTTGGGTCCTACACTCCAGACTCAGTGAAACAGCAACATATCTACTTTGAGAAGATATCCATGAACACTAAATAACAAAAAAAAGGTCGGACACTCTCCGTGGCTCAGCCCACACACGCTTCAGGAACTTCTGCAGATGACACAAAAGCAATTTCCCACAGAAGAATGACACAACCCCCTGTATCAGCCTCCAGGATGAGCACCAGTAACTATAAAATACATCTTCTCCTCAAAAACAGTCAGTGATTACTGGGCAAAATAATTTATTTCATTAATAATGCTGCCTCTTTATTTCTTCCTTTACAATTAATTTGTAAAATTAACAGCACCACATAGATAGACTTCTAGACAAATAATTGATCCCACTGTCCTGGAGAGGAGCCACTGTACTGGATGCTGGCAACAATCAGAATTTCATGCCTATTACTTCCTCTCTCAGAAGGCTGATGCCAATGCACACATGCAGGCTTATGTGAACAGATCCAGGGGAAAGAAATACTTAAAGAAAACAAACCAGAGAACTTATCATACAATGTAAGACTTGTTGATTTCTTTGCCACCTTTGGTGCTAAAGAAAATAAACTGTCTACTTGGTCAACATGTGCTACCAATAAGTTGGTCTAATTAATGGCAGACTTGCTGAGAACTCTAGAAGCCTTCCCTGTCAGCACAGTGAAGGAGCCTAAGTTGGCTTCAGACGTTTAAAGTTACTTGCTGGAAACTACCTAGCCAGGTTGAGCTGCAAACCCTGCATGTTCTTCAGAAAGAGGAGGTAAAAAAGAGGACACTAGTTCAAGGAATGCCAGGACCCATAAGAAGGTCTATCTGTGTGAAAGCAGTGTGAGATCTCCACTTCTCTGAAATAGATTGTCTTCCCAATCTTACAGCTAACATGAACTATGAAGAAATAAAGAAAACCTTGTTAATCCAAAGGATTTTTTTAGGAGGTTGGAAATAACTGATTACAGTTTATTTACATTTTTAATCTCAGAATTGTCAGGATTGGAAAGGACCTCAAAGGGGTGTTCCAACACCCCTCTCATGGGCAGGGATACCTTCCACTAGATCAGGTTGCCCAGAGACACATCCAGCCTGGCCTTAAAAATATCCAAGGGTGAGGCCTCCAACTGGTTCCTGGGCAACCTGTTCCAGTGTCTCACCACCCTCATAAGGAAGAAAGTCATACAAAGTCTGCTAATTAGTGTTAAGTGCCAAATGGGTTCAATGTTGCTTAAAATCTGAGCATTTGTAGATGGTTCAAGGTGAACAGCAGCAGCTGGTACAATAACTTGGAAGTTACACAAATCAGTTATGTACTGGTAGGGTAATCCTGACCTTATTAACTATGCAAGGCTTTCTTTTTTTTAATCCCAAAAAGTCCAACCTATTTATTTAAAATGGTTATGTCCAATCATCCAGAATCTCAGGTTTATAAAGATTAAAATGAAATTAATGGAGTCTTAAGGCTGATTTCCCTTTCTGGGGCTTGTCAGCACAGCTACTAGAGATCTTCCCTCCCTGCAAGAAAATGCATTTTTCCCAGCTCCCACACCTAAATCCTTGGTACATCAAACTGTGTCATCAGCACTGCATAAGTGTGTGGGGAAGAGGTTTACTGCAGTACCAAGATCCTGCAGGCATTTAAGAAGTTGCTTGGGACAACTTTTTCTTGGTTTGTTCATTGAAGAGGAAAGATGGAGGAATTTCAGCAGAGAAGTCTATCAACATAGATCAGTCACCACCAAATCAGCAGGCATCAAACATTCCTATTTCCTCTGGCTTTCAATGAAAAAAAAGCATTAGCTCCCCAGATTTGCCTTTCTCTTTCTTCTAAAATACTAACAAAACTGGAACTACCATTCAGGAGCACAGGGAAGTGAAATAATATTAAAACCAGCTTTCTATGCACAAGGTAATGCATATGACTTCGTTCAGGAGAGGATTAACTTCTTCATGTTCAAAGAAAACTAGGGCAAGCAGAAATGCAAGCATGGAAATCTAAAAATATTCTCTTAGTCCACAGCAAAGTAATTCTATATTAAATCAGTGGGATAAGAAGTAGAACATTTCCAAAAGAAACTTGCATACATTGAAGACACGGAAAGAAAAAGTGTGGCTTGAAAATACTAGGTACATTGCATAAAAAAATAAAAATACTATGATTTAGTAAAATATTATTTTGAAGAGCCCTAGATAGCTTTCCACCCATATGCTGTCTATCAAGGAACACATCCAACCAAGCTGAAGCTTTGCAGACATTTCAGCAAACAGTTGTGGGAAGTGCTGGTGAGCATATTTGTCCAGGGACTGAAATGAAAGAGGGGATATAAAGGGATAGGAGACACTCTTAAAATTGAATTATAAGTAGCGATGCAAAAAAAAAAGAAAAAAAAAAAGTTTTTAACATTCAAAGACTCACCTATGTACCACTCCAAACAGTGGCTAGAAAAGCAAGAAACCGATCCATTAGTTCCATTGATCTGCCTTTGCAGCTGACATGCTAGGGAAAAGAAACTACTCAAGAATGAACAATAACACACTGGCTCGTTAGAACTGACATCTCACCCCATTAAAATCTTGCTTCACCCAACCTGTGGGTACAGAAAGTGAAGCAGGGAGGATAAAGTATGCTGGAGATAAGGGTTCATGACAGGTAGAAACACCAGCTGTGATTAACTTGAAGCTTTATGCAACTCAAGAGGGTTTTGTCACGATGAAAACACAGTATTCTGGGTTTAATATCTGTCTAATTTCTAGTTTAATAGTTTTCCCCTTGAAGTAACTTTTCAGTAGGTTCCTGGAGCAGGTGTTAGCTTTCCTCCATAAACCTTGAGATAATGTAACTATAATGCTATCATGACAAACATCTCCATTTTTATTCCACTGAGATATTATTATGGTGATGGCAGTAATTCCACAGAGAAATTACTTGGAATGCACACTCATCTCTGACCTGACCCAGCTATAACTCAGATGATACCTTTCCTAAGTTGGAAGAATTTATTTTCATTTTTGACTGAGCTCATCTAATCAAAAGGCTTCATTGTGACAAAGAGTTCATTGTTCCTGTGCAAACTGCAGTTACCACTAAACCCCTGCCATTAAGAACCAGACACTGCTACAACAAATGTGGCCGGTGGTGGTCTTGAGAAAGGAGTTTTCAGATGAGCAAAATAAAGAGTACATTATATTTTGTTATTAACAAACTATACATTTAACCCTCTCTATTGGTAATTGCCTATATTAATTCAGCATTAATAAACCTTAAGAACAGATCACCACTTACTCCTAAATTCTGCCTATTGGAGGCTGCTGTAAGGCAGATGGTGAAGGGACCTAAGGCATAGCTGGTGAAGAACAGCAATATGTTTTCTAGGGCCAGTGTGGAGGAACATAAGATTTTCTCAAGATCAGGACTTCACTAGTTTCTACTTGTCAGCACCCTGTAATGATACCAGTCAACTTAACAAAACCCATTACCTTTACTTCTAAGCAATATCTTACTTTAAATCTTACCATACAGGTACTCAGGAAATTAGGACTTGCTTTCAGTCCCCTACCTCGCTGTGTAATTTGGGCCAAGACATTTAATCAGTGGCCTATCAACACAGGCAAAAGTATTCTTCTCCTTGAGATACTGTTTAGGTCAGCATCCAAATTGGTCTTCAGGTAAAAATTGCATTAGAATTTGGCAATTACATGAATAACTCTAGCAACAGCTGACACTAGAGCGAGAATAGCTGTTGAGAAACAGAACACCACCACAGGTTTTATTTCTTTTTCTGCTATTGATTAGCCCTCAGATGTACTGATAGACAACACAGAAAAACTTTGACAAGAATTTACTTGCTTGCATCCACATGAATGCAATGGCAGCTGTCTCTGCAATAAGACACATAGCTGCTAATAGACAACCCCAGTGGAGAAACGTTGCAGGCATACAGCAAGAAACAAGACTAACTGACAAAAGCATGCTTTGGGGTTTTTCCACTTAGATGATATATCTGAGTACCATTTTCTTGCTACAGACATTTTTGCAGCACTTATAATTTGAACAAAAGATGCCATTCAACAGCACAAACAGGTGGGTTTTTTTTAAACAAGCACAAACCCCAAGCAGTGGGACACAACTATGGATTTAGAACTTGACTTCTCTTGAGAAGACTAGGATATTAACAACCATGGAAATAAAAATATAATTAACAATGGCAGGAAGAAAAGATGCAAAGCAATATGTCCAAATCTGCTAAGTTTGCAGTAAAGAACGTGTTTTGCATTCTCTGTTTATTCAGTTATTGGCATTTAATTGTTGATTGGGTAGGTCAGAGCTGCCTTGTCCTCATCCTGGAAAAGAAAGAAATGTCACTGAACAAGGTAACTCACTCCTCCTTCAGACTCCTTTAGGGGACTTCTTTTAACAGTGAGAATAAATCCTCTCCAAAGAAGGCCCTATACACAAATGAGGTATGGAATGAGTTTTGATCTTTGCAGCTTTTCACAGGTCATTTTATGACAAAATAATAAGGGAAACACATTTTTTAGTTCTTCATTGGTATGAGAAAGTTACTGAGAAAGTTTTGTTGTCTCACATTAGCCTGCAGAATGGCTAGTTCTGGCCATTGGGGTTATGGTCTTCTGACTTCAGCTCTCAGCAGCTGAGGCTTATGTCTTGCATTGTTACTGCTCTGCCCCTTGCCACTTCTAAGTTACAAAGGACTCAGAAACAAGCTGGATAAGAGCCTTGAGTAACAGTGATCAGATTCACCAGGATTTATGTTCTCATAACTGCTGCCTATTAAAACTATGAACCTCTGATGAACCTGTTGGGAGTCTAAAGCTTTTGGTCCCACCTCTCCAGTTCCTGCCAGGTAGGATTTTTCAAAACTCATCTGCCCCCTGCTGCTTCACAGTTCTGCAGCTATAGCAGGCACAGCAAGTGGACCCTGTCTTTGGGTGGTGAACTCAGGACTACAGAACTCTTTCCATCCCCGATTCAAGCACATTTTCTATCCTGTGCTCATAAGATACCCTTTGAAATTAATACTGCTGTATGTGCTGATCATTTTATTTGTTTACTTCTTGACTATGTAACGTTGTCAGGTAGGGTTTGTTTTAATTATTTAGAAGAAGTATTGTTTCAGAAGGCAGAATGCATTTATAAATATAATGAATACTGGTTATGCATACACAAATGGGTATTGACAGCTACCAGCTACTTCCATCCATGCTCAGAGTCGGACCAGACCCAAACCAGTGCCAGTGCAGAATCCATAGTAGCCGCAGTAGCACAACATTGGGTCCAAAAGCCTCTTGTATAAATCTAAATCTGAAAAATGTCAGTGTTTCAGTTCTTGAAAGAAGCTTCATTTGTTAGAGGGTACTCAACAAATGTGACTTCATTTTTCATTGCTCCAACTCTACACAGCGACAGAATCTAGAAAACGACCATGAAATAATTTGATTATAACTTCTTTATTGAACTCAACACTATCTACAGATAAAGACATGATGTACATGGAGACAGGAATGGTGATCACCTATGCAAAAGAATGTTCTGTGCTCACATATACACATCAGGTGTAAGCACATACACACTACACACATACATTAGAGCCCTGATTTCTTCAATAGTGATCCTCTATGCCTCTCTCTGAGGGACAACATGAATAGGAGTAACTGGGCTGTGTCAGCATAGGAAAGAGATCTTCCAGAGCTTGTCATGGCACAGGACAAGTCCTTAGTGGATAAGCACTTCCAGTAAGTTGGAAGGGTCAGATGGAGCTGATAGGGAAGTATGAGGCCACCCCAAAAGCAACACTGGCTGCTCAGATTCTCTGATAGCACTAGATCACACCCATTCTCCCAAAAGTTGAATTAGGAAATATGATGCAATTCAAATTTCCTTCCTCTCAGGTCCACATCACAGGTTTGCCTATAAATACTATCTTGACCTAGTTCTTGGAGCTGTTGATCTGAATCTCAGTGCCTGGTGTAGTTTACAATGAGAAACTAAGCAGCTGGAGACTAAAGCAGATGTGTTTTCTTCAGCCCTGAGACTTGTAACTTCTACTTGTTTTGCTCTAGAGTGTTTTTTTATCTACCGAAGTGTAGATTATTATGAATACATACAGACCAGGATAAACTATCCCATGCATGTGTCTACTCTGTTCTCTCTCAGTAAGGAAATAACCCACTGCTGGAGTCCAGACCTTCCTGGCAGCTTGGAAGCCACGGTAATCTAAGTTCTGTCTAAAGACAAACATCTGGTATCCCCATTATACAGAGCTTACACTTTTCTACAAAGAACAGGGAGGCAGAAATGTGTCTCCACATGGGAAAGGAGCTGTGACTAAGAGTCAGCTCACTCTTTGCAGGTCACAGTGTGCATACTCTGTGCCAGGACTAATTCTAGCAGAACACATGTTGTTTGCTCAGTACAGGAGAGCACAGAGGAACCAACAGAAGAGACTCATCACTTAGGGGAAAATAAAGAATGTGGGTGGAACTTCATCATTGGAAACAGAATTGCACAAAAGCAAGCATACATCAGTGGATTTACTTGGTAAGCTGGAAGGCTTCTCCCTGTTTTGTTTTCCATGCAAGTATAAATTACCTTGTATTTCTGGGAAAATTGATTATTGCAAGCATCCGTTTCAAGGTGTTCATGTTGCTTTTGCTGCCCAAGACACACTGTCCTATTGTGGACAGATTTCTGGAACATGTTTTTGCCCTTTGTCTCTCCTAGCCTGCTCCTATTATTATTAAATTCCCAGTATAATATTTCCTCAAATCAGAAAGCTAAGCAGAGATAACAAAGGTGAGGCTTGTGGACACATTCTTTAAGAAAAGCAGCATCCTACAAATCCCACAACAAGCACTTATTGGCATTTCCACTAATATAAATAAAATCTATTGGGTTCTCAGAAAAAACAATCACTTCAGTCTTGTTATCACAGGACAGAATCTGGGTCAACAGATGCGTTTTGGATATGCACCAATTCTTAAATGATTTAGTATTCTGATCTGTGGATACAAAAAAGCAATTTCCTACATCAGCAGTACCCTTAGCAAGACGTGCAATTTCAACCTTCCACCTACACTGCAGTAATCATTACATGTTATAAAACATCTCTGATAAAAGATGGGGGGAAAAAAAAGATTCTGATATATGACTATAATGTAAATCAGTGCTTTGGATTATGGTGTGATACTAGTTCAGTTATTTATATGTGTTTCAACTAAAAGCATCCAAATGGATTTCAACTATCACAAGATTAATCTCTCTAATACTTTATATATACAGATGGTCAGACAAGAAAAATTAGACAAATATGAAAAATTAATATATTCCTCTTGTATAATATAAAATATGATTTGTCTCTTAGAAGATTATAGCTGGAGCTTCTAGTACCAAGAATAACCAGACTAACCAATATGTTCCCTCTGCTTTAGGGGAAGTTTTTTTATTCTGTCCCAGATCAAAAGTTATTGAAAGACATGGGAGATCTACAGAGCACACAAATACAACAACAAAACACAGAGTATAGGTTTGCTTTTGCCTGGATATAGTTGAGTAACTAATCAAGAGTTATTTATAGCTGGAGGCTTATTTGCATTTATCCAACATGTTCCAGAGACAGCAGAAGAAGACTTCCATGAATAACCTAAAATCTCATCACTGAACAGAGGCCCTAAAATCAGGTTCTACATGTGCCACTTGCTGTCATGTCTTGCAAATTAACTTACACAGTTAAAAACACAGAGTGGTCTGGACAGAAACAGGTACATGAGACACACACTGCAAAGTTCTTCAAATTAAAGACCTTCATTCTCTCAACTTGTGGCAAAATAGTTGATCTATTATAAAGGAGTACAGCCAGAGCAAACACTTCTGGCAGCATGAGGATCAAAGAGGTCTCAGATAGCCAGAAAAAACAAAGGATGCTGACATCAAAATATTGGCAGCTGTCACTGTTTCTTTTCTCTCCAAATAAAAGGGGCAAAGAAAAGGACTGGCTTTCCCATTCAGGCTCAATTCTCCAGTGAGCAGCATTCTGTAGCTGTAATTATAATCTTGTATTTGTGTGCACACTAACTAATTTCCTGGGCAAGTTACATTTCAGCTGGAACATGTTGGCATGTAGAGACCAACCTCAATAACAAAAATAGCTGCTGAGTTCAGCAACCTGCAGCTTTTTATAGTTGACCTTGCAGCTCTGCAAGATAGTGGCTCTGGGCCACTTCATTATTTCAAAGAAGGAAATGTGGCTCTGGGAGTCTCATGGGGACTAACAAGACCCCAAAGATAAATGGTTTCCTGGCTAAGTTCTTTTTGTTTATTTTGGTCATTCTCATATAAAAAATATTTTCATCCTCCTAACAGTCAGCATTCTGGCCATGAGTGGTGGAGCTGATCTTGCTTGCATAGTTTCATTTACTCCATGGACTTTTCCTTGGATTATTCAGTTTATTAGGCAGCTGGTTGCATTTGAAATCTCTGTCATGTTGTGCTCTGGCCACACCAAATCACCATCAGTGCAATCTATCATAGTTCTGTCTGACTTCAAACCCCCAAGTAACCATAGCAATAAAATTATGTATACAGGCTGACAACAATGAACAAATGCTAGGCAGTTGCATGACTGTCCAATTCTGTCAGCCTGCTTATCTGTGTGTGCCATTCTGGCTATTAGCACACCCACCTGGCTACAAACATGTAATGGGAAAGGAGGGTATAAACTTTGGTAAGGTTCCTTCTTATTTGCATCTGAGTACCAAGAAAGTTAAGAGAACCATAGCATCTTTCCACTAGAAGTATGACTGCAGTAGGAGCTGGAGCTGCTTGCTGGAGACTGCTCCACTGCAGATTACAGCAACGAAAACCTCCTCTCCTCTACCTGCCTCCTGTCAGCAGAAGCTCTGCAAAGGATTAGATTTCAAACATGATCTGTGGCATCCACACTCTTGTTCTCAGTAACCTACTCATTAACACCCTGGTTTTCTGCATCATTAAAAAAATAAATTAAAAACAAAAAACAAAACAGACCAAACAAAACAAAACAAAACCACCAAAAAACACCCTAAACTTAAACCCCATCCTCAACCACAGAAGTACATCTATTACTCACTTACATAACATGCCCTTTACAGTATGGTCATGCTTATAAAACCCCTTGCTTTGGCTACACCAAAAACTGAAAAAGGAAAGGCACAGCATCCTCGCTGCTTATTGACTGAGCTACTGGAACCACTGCTGATGCCAGTCTCAGGCTTGCTGGCAAGAGATTAAATATGGATATACCATATAAAACAAGCAGAGAGCTACCTTCATTTAAAAACAGCATATCCCCTGCTCTTTCAGAGAATAACCACTACGAGAGTCCCAGTTAGGAGAAATGTTTCACTCCTGTGCTCTCTGCCTGCAGAAGAGCTTCCCAACTAGCAGGCATGTAGAAAGGCATTATTTCCATTGTCCAAGCTGACAATGTTTCACTTGTGCAATACTGAATCCCAGCTTAATTAAATAGCTCCAGAGACCAGGCAAATCTCAATATAGATGAGCAAGTGGTCGATCAGCCCCATTTACATGTGTGTCACAACTCACTGGGTACTGTTCCAGAAAGCATCTGTCTCAGTAGTCTCATCTGATTCTTACAAACAAGATACACTTTGCATTTTTGAATTTAACAAAGATCACACAGCTGCCAACATCCTATCAAAGTCTAAAGACCAAATAAATGTTTGGCTTCCCTCCAGCCATCCTTGCTGTGGTATTACTACTGACAATAGAGCCAGAGCAGCAAAAGCAATGAGATGGCAAATTTACACATGTGCCATGTTTTTTATACACAGCCTACATTTGCTGCTACAAGACTGTAAGCAGAACACTGGTGAGCATCTTCTGCTTACAAAATCTGACCTATTTTAGGGCTTTCTGAAAGCTGCACAGCATTATTAGCGTGTCAGGGAAAAAAAACAAACAAACCTGCAGATGGGCAAAATGATCTAAGAAAAACAATTCAAAGGTGTTTTGTTTATTTTCCCATGTGGGTAGTAGAAATAGATCAGTACACTATATTCTTGAGGCTGCATTTTGCACTTTTTATGGATATTACACTGTTTCTTCAAACAGTGAAGATCCAACAGTTGATGTTTCCCTTGGCATCTGTTCATTCCACTTTGATACAGACATTCCCTAGTCCTCATGAAATGAGCAGCATGCCTATATCCAAGGGTAGGATTCACATCTGAACTGTATAGGAGAGCTGTGCTGCATTTTTTCAGCTCAATTAATATCCCAACCATCTCTCATTGAAAGCCAACTGCATCTGCAGATAAGAAATCCTTCCTATAGAAAGTAATAGAACTTTTTGATCCGTATCAGATGATGAGGACAATGAACAAAGACAGCTCCTCCTTTACTAGATCTCTTATTTGGTGAATTCCCACTGTATATGAAGACCTGCAGGAAGTAGGTTGTTGAGATAACAGAGCCAGATGCTGGAGGCAGTTTATTACATAACCTGCAGCAGAGCCTAGGCTCAGTCTTGGAAAATGTTTTGTGTGAAAGACTGAACATTCCCAGGGCATTGTCACACAAGTATGTTATCTTCCCACTTGCAATCTCCTCTTGCCAACTCACAAGCAAGCTGCATTTGCAGTTCTTAGTACCTGAAGACACAGGGCATCCCCTCACAAAACAAAACAACACAACCAATCAAACAAAAAAAATCCAAGCCAACAACAAAACAACCCCCCAACAAACCATACCACCAAACACAAGACCCGAGTTTTTCCTCACAAAGTTGCATTATTCCACTCTTCAGGATCATTTCACTGCATTTTGGGAGGAGCAGCTCTTGAAAAGGACAAATGGAGCACAACAGAACTGGGTGTTGCCTCCCAGCTCAAGAGGGACATAGAACTGCTCAAGAGAGTCTGGTGCAAAGCCATGAAGATGATTAAGGGAAGGGAACATCCATGTTACAAGGAGAGACTGAGGGAGCTCGAGCTCTTTAGCTTGGAGAAGGGAAGACTGAGAGGTCACCTCATCAGTGCTTACAAATGTGTAAAGGGTGAGAGCCAGGAGGCTGGAGCCAGGCTCTACTGGGTGACACCCAATGACAGAACAAAGGGCAATGGTGGAAGCTGATGCATAAGAAGTTTTATGTAAACATGAAGAGGATTTTTTTTCACTGTGGGGGCAATAGAATACTGGAATAGGCTGTCCAGGGAGTGTGTGGAGTCTCTCTCTGGAGATATTCAAAACCCACCTGGATGCATTCCTGTGTGATGTGGTATAGGTGATTCTGCTCTGGCAGGGGGGTTGGACTGGATGAGCTTTTGAGGTCACTTCCAGCCCCTGTCTGACATTCTGTGATCCTGTGAAACGTCTGCTAAAGACATGCCATTCCTCCTGTAGACCTTGAAGTTTGGGTTTTGTTCGGTTTTATTTTTGCCTCCAAGGTGTCTTTTAATATATTCTTCTTTCAAAGTTTGTGGTATCTGTACAATCAGGGATTAGAAAAGATTAAGTCCTTGCTGGCCTAATCTTCTGGGAGCGATGGCTTTCCATGGATGCTTCATGCACCTTTCCAGTGCAAGTGCTCACAGTCATCCCAATAGAGATGAAGAGTGCCTTTATACACCACAGAAGAAAACCAGGACCTGCCTAATTGTATATTTAGCTCCTCCCTGCTCTTTATGTTATGTCTTTATGTAAAAAACATACTGAAGGTAAAAGAACACTTCATGATGTAATTGCCTTCATATTGTGCCAGCTGCCTCAGATGCAAGGGCGATTTACAAGCAAGACTAAGCTCCAGCTACCTGATACAATGAGGCCTCCTGGGTCCACCACATATCTTTGTCAGAAGGAAATTTACCAACTTTTTAGGTTCATGGATCCAAAACATCTACTTCCTTTTTGATTCAAGCCCTTCTCCTCCCACAAACATTTTCAAAGAATGTCAACTAACATCACTTTGTTTCACCTCAGTGTATTTCCTATAATAAATTTGGAGAAATTTAACGATTCTGTTGTTAAGCATTATAGAACAAAACAATAAATATTTACATGGACAAATTCAGCTTCACTTGTACTCTGTGCCATATAACCAGATAAGCATGCAGCTCTGCTAAAAATACTCAGTCCAGCCTTAGCCAGCCAAAATAACTACCAGTATTAGTGACAAGGTAGTCAAAACAGCTAATACAAGCCCCGGAGATATTCACTAGTCACCAGTTTACGTGGAAGCCTGTCCTGATATTCCTACATTGCTCTGGTTAGCCATGACTTCTAGATTAAACTTCATGTATCCTTATCTGTACATATATCCACATTCTCCATCTCCCTGAGGATATTTCATATTTCACATCCCCCATAATCATACTCAGAAGGACTACACTAATTAAGTGCAATTGGTCAAATAAAACCACATTCGTAGGTTATTGCCTGTCCTGAATTAGCTAAGTGCCTATCAATTCCCAGACAATTCAGAAACTCACAAGAGCAAATTGAACAAACAAATTATTTATGGCCATTTTCAGCAAACGTTACTAGAATGGCCAACATTAATTGCTTAAAGCAACCACTTGCATTCATCTAGAGTGGCTCGAAGAGACCAACATCCAGAAAAATAAGAATATAAGGACAGTAACGGCACAAACAGGAGTTGTGTATCTCTTCAAAGATTCTTCATAAATCAACATCAATCTTAATTCAAGAACATGGTGTTTTTAACAGTACATTTAAAAAANTTTATCATTTGAGATCCTTATTAAGTCACTTGCATGGTATAGATTACAGTTCAATCCTAAAATTCCTCTACATTTATGTTTCTTATGTTTTTTACTTTGATATCCTGCCTGTTTTAATGAAGAACAGGATGTGCAATAGCTTGTTACTTACGGCAGTACTTTGACAAGGAACCTGGATCTTAATAAAAAACAGGAAATAAAATCCTTCATATTAAATCAATTCTTTAAAAAACAAGCATGTGAATGTCATATTTAAGATTAAAGGTATTTCTCTTTCCAGGAAAGGATCATAATAAGGTGGGCATGTGGCTATTTCAGAAACTGCACACATTTGGTAAAGAGCTTATAGAAAACAGTGTCAAATCCCATATTGAACCCAGCTGCTGGTACTTACTTTTTGATGTAAGGCTTACTTCCTGCAGATATACATCAAATTAAATTCTTTACTAAGCTCACAATGGTGTTTTCCCTTTAAGCAGAAAGGCAATACTTACCTGAATGAAATATTATCTCTCTTTAATGGCTTTCTACAGTGAAGCCACATTCTACATTTTAAAAGGTGCAGTGATAGTAGGAATGAAGAGAGAAACTTGCTGTCTATTAAACCAGTTTATTTTCTCCAAAATAGCTTTAATGAAGCCAAGTGGGGCTTGTTAACCAATGATATATATGGTGTCCTAAGAGCCATTTTGATAGGACTGCTCCTATACTGTCACTTGAGAGATACCCCATAGCTCGTATCACTGATGATTTTAAGAGCATTCCACTGAAGGGAAGCATAAAGTGGTAGAATGGCAGAAGCACCTCAAAAATAAGGGTAACAGACAAAGATACTGAGGCGAAGGAATTGGGAAATTAAAACAGGTTACATAGTTTTCTGGGCTTTGTCTCAAAAGTTTGAAATACTCTCTTGCAGGGAAGAAGTTCCACCAGATACAAGCCAGAAAGATTTAGCTTCTAATTTTGATTAGGTAACATCTGGAAGTGTCTGGAGTGACAACAAAGTGCCACCTATCAAGAAAACAAATGAGTGAGGAATAATGGCACAGTCACCAAAGAGGTGCAATACCTTATATATTAAGGTCCCTTACATTCTGTTAGTCCCCTTTACCTTGTGGATATATTTACCAGCAGATATAGGATTCTTAGAAGATGTCCAAAAAGTTAAGATTATTGAAGAGCAAGATAAAACACATAGCAGAAGTCACCAATCATTGCATTAGTTAACATATATTCTTTCCACAGCCCTTCATTCAGAAAACAGCCCATTTGAGGGGCCAAGTATCAGAAAAATGGTGCAGTGGCAATGCAGGAAGCATGCAAAAGGCTCAAGCACATGATGCTAATTTTAAAAAATTCCCAGCAAAGCCTTGAAGGCTAAGGGTGTGGAAGGCACTGGACAGAGATCCCTCTAACTTCATTTTACAATACTCCTTGCCTGTATTTTTTGTCCAGATATAGTAAATCAGAAAGAAGATGACTGGTGGGTGCTCTGAGCCATCAACACTGCTGGGGAACTATAAAAAAAATAGAAAGATTATGAAAGATACTGATTCCGCTGAGTCTCCCAAGTGCTGAAGGACTCAAAAAGTTTAAAAGGCATGTGAATTCTTAAAATCGAGTTGATCGTCTATAAAAGGCAAAATAAGATGCTGTGGTAGATGTATGCCTTGTAGGAAGAGAAATGCCCGGAACACTAACAGCCAGGTCTGCATTGAGCACTGTTAAGAGGGCTCTTCCTAAATTGAAACCTGACTTAGAAAATCTGAGTGCTCCTTCCGAGTTCCAAATTCATCTTTTCAAACAAACTACCTTGCTGTGAAAGTGTCTGCTCCTAAGATGAAGTCTTCACATCTCTACATTACATCAACTCATATTAAACCTCAAGGACTGTTCACACATGAGTGATGTCATTCTGTTAACCCTGTCCTTTGGATAAGAGATAAATTGTCAAGCATCAAGTTCCTCCTGAAAATTTTGGGTCCAGTTCCAGTACCAGGTCAGCTGCTGGGAGCATTTGGCAGACTCCACCAGCACCTACCTGTTTCAATGGCTCAAGCCAGCTCTCTGCTCTTAGCCCAGTAGCTTTTGAATAAGTACTATTCTCACAAGTAACCTCCCCAGTGCATTTAAGCCAAGCTTTAAATAAAGGTATCAGTAAAAGTTGCTCACCAGTTGCTTGTTTATTTTAATATAGAAGACAAAAAGGTCTGCAAGACCATCAGACCGAAGCCCAAACAAACATTTCTTCAAGGGTCTTGTTACTAATACCACTGGAAAGCCAAAGCAGAACAAACCATTGCAACGATGATAACTACCAGCTCAAATCTGCAGCAAATAAGCTTTACCAGACAAACTGGATTGGCAAAACATCACACAGCTAAAATAATATTGCTGAAAATTTCCATATTTCACACCCAAGGTGCTTTCACAGGATTTGAATCTCAGAGTTCAACTTAACTCTTCAAATCTCAGCACGCCAATCCAGCTCTCCCCAGTTGAGGATGGATTCAAAACTACTCCATCTGGAGATTGCCACAGCTATGCTGAAAACTTTTGTTGGAGGGAAACTCACGGAAGCAGGCAGGTCAGCCAGGTCTTCCCTCGTCATGTGTTAGTTAACTTTGCCATTTCTAGAACTACCTTTCCAGTAGCACTGGCTTCCTGCTGCAGTGGAGACAAAGATCAGCTGGGCACAAGGCTGCATATGGAACCAGGAGAATTTATAAAGGCCTGGGGACTTTTAGTGGTTGAGCTGCTCTTAGCATAACCCAGAATCTCTCCTACCCGTCCCTGCTCAAACTGCTGTATGCAGTTGCATTTCTCCACAACAGACACCCAGGGAGGAAGCTGACAGCTGGCAAAACATAACACTGACATCACTGCACAATTTTCTTGGGTTAGTTTGATTGATAGAGCAGACTTCTTCTAGCCCTGTGGGTGTTTGGCTGCTTTTCCTAAAGGATTTCTGATAAGACTTCTCCAGCCACTAGTTATCTGTTACAGCCAGCCATTTTCCATCCTCACAGCTACTTTCTCTGGTATGTTTACTTTCACCAGACTGATTGTTATGGCTTCAACAATGCCAAAGATACCTGGGTTTTAATTTTTTTTAGTATCACGATGTGTATATACACACAGATTGATGCTAAACTAGCAGCCAATGCCTTCTCAAGGTGCTACACGTACATCTGGTTCCCCAACTTCAGCCTAACTTGCAGTGCTTTCTTCCAAGCAAGAAGGACTTGTTTGAGCTAATCCCATTTCATGTCTTCCAGACAGGCTGCTTGCCATGCACATGCCTGGGCAACAGCAAAACTTAAGGCTTCTCGTTGCTCACAGGGGTGTAAGGAAAACCTAAGCCAGAGCCCCACAGGGCAGTATTAGGCAGAAGCATGATTAATGCTGTGGTGCCAAGAAAAAAAAGCCCTGGGGAGGATCTGTGGTGAAGCTCACCCAAAAAGGAGAAAGCGTAATTTAGAAAAGGATGGGGCAAAGCTGAGGCCAAACATAAGTGGAAGTCCCTGCTAAACCACTGACACACTCCAAAATAGAAGAGGAGATTTAAATTTTTCTCAAAGCTTGACTTGACCAAAGCAGTATCAAGCAGCTCTGGCAAGTCTTAGTCCTGTTGCCTATCATTCTAATCACTCTATTTGCAGCTGTGTACTTGCAGCTTTTGTGCCTATTAACATTTTCCAAGCAGGAATGACTTTAAAACACATTATGAAGGTCCTTAGCATGGCACTGATACCAGCAGACCACAATGAAACCCAGTGACAAACACCCCTTCCAGCACAAGTCATAGCACAACACCAGTATATTACTGGGAGTGAGGAGACCCTGCAAGGACAGGGAAATTACAAGGTTTCTCCTCCACCACAGTTCAGGGTAGACTGAAATGCTAAGTAACCTGATCAGAAAGCCTTTATAGTGAGCTTTCCAGTAAGGATAACTCAAGTACTTACTGATTTCAGATACAGTGTAAAAGTGAGGAAAGCATTGTATCCACAGATGTATTTTTCACAAGGCAGAAAGTAAAATAAGTATAGTCTCCATCCAATGATACCTGGTACAATGGTGCAGAGCCACATGCTCCATGACTGTCAGCCTTGCTCCCAGCAGAGCTGCATCCACCCACACACCAGGATTTGCTTGTGGGACACCACATGTGAAGCTGTTAAACTCTGGAGTAGAACCGCGTGTGAAATTCTGGTTGTGGATCACAGGGGCTCACAGAAATGCTTTCCTTCAGTTCCAATGCATTCAATATGGGCTTGACATCCTGACATTTCATGCTGAAATTAATGTAGACATCCAGAGTTGAGCCTTTGACAAAAGAGTCACGCAAAGCCGGGACACTCATGTAACTCAGAGATTTCCAATGCAATGCTTTCTTTGCTGCAGCAAAGCACACAGAACAGGTATTGTTACAGTACACTAAACAGCACTCTGCACGTGGTGCTCAGGCAACTCTGAAAACCCTTTGACAAACCTAAGATGACTTGGAAGCTTGGGAGAAATGAAGACCAAACACATACCTTTTGACCAAACAGCCTCACCAAAGCCATCATTGAACTCCTAAAGAAGCTCAAACCAAGATGCGGCCCTTTAGGAGCATCACAACAGGACATACCTGAGCCAACCCAAGGGCATTTCCTGCCTGCCACCTCTTACCACTGTTTCTGGGCACCTTCAGTTCCTTAAAGGACCTCCATGGCCTAGGGACCTGCTTCTTGGGCAGCAGTAGTAGCAGTAGCCACATCTACCTCAATCCTTTTCTCTTTCCCACAAATATGTAGAACAACAGAAAGACAAGTAACTGTCCACATCCTTACTGATGATATCAAACTGAAGATGTAAAGATCTTAATTTTTTCTTGGAACAACAAAACAAAACGTAGGTCAGATGAAAGAACATTCTTCGTTGAAATGTTTCCTTTCAATACTTACTATTATTAAAGACTTAAAATGAAAGTCATATTATCTTCTCTAGGGAAAATCTTCCATGAAATATTTCTACAAATGTTAACCTACATTTTTCTCCACAATAACTCAACTACTCCCCCATCAATCCTAGAAACCTGCTGTTATGTGGGAAAGAACAGATGATAACATCTTTTTTACTAGGAAGTATCCTCACACTTAGTTCACTGGAAAACTAGATGAAGCAACAGTTTAAGAAGTTCTCTACCTGTGTGGTAATCTTTCACACACACACCTCAGTGTGCTCTGCAAATGCAGAAGTAACTTCCAAGACACAAGTAATTTTCCTTCTTCTCCCAAAGAAGCCAGTTAGGAAAGTGCATTGGTTTAAGGTCCAATACTCATCCCATTCCCAGGATGCTTTACTAATAAGTTTCCTAAGCCACAGGTATCTGTACCATGACTAGCGTGTCTCAAAATAAAGACCAGCATCTTGGCATCTACTTTTCCCTCTTTCTGCAAGAGTCCAGGTGAGCTAGATGCTCCTTTTGCTGCATTTACAAGCATTTGAGGCTCCTCAAATGAAAATCATGTTATAACAAGTCATATGAAGAAACAATGGTTACAGACCCATGTTTACATGTACATAATCCTTAACCTTCCTTTAAAAAAATATTTAGTCTGCTGTGCCCCCCTAATCTCTGTTTTCTTATGTAAAAGTTAACTGTCCTATTTTATGAGGATTTTACTCTGTAAAAGCCAACACAAGTAACAACTTTTACTTACAAAACTAACAGGTGATTACATTAACTTCATTTGTGTCTGTCTATACTTCAACAGTTCTATTCACAGATTTCTATGGAACAACACGGCATTTAGATTTCTGCTTCTCTACCTGAATTTTTGCAGGCTCTTGGCCAACAAGAGTGAGTGTGCAGGCTGTAAACACTGGAGAGTAAGAGAGATGCTGTGGCTGTCCTACTGCTCTGAGGCTCCAGGATTTAGATGTACGTGGCCACTAGATGGTGCAATGAAACAAAAAGAAGGGCTGGAAGCTCTGCTATCTAACGTGCGTACATACACTGGAAAATTCTGTCCCGAGTGTTCTTAGCTCTTATATAAAACTGATACACATCATAAACACTGTACATTTCCACAGTCTCAACACCGAGGTATTTTGGAAATTCTGTCCTTGAATTCTAACATTCTCTTCAATATGAGTCATAGAATCAGTCAGGGTTGGAAGGGACCATAAGGATCAGCCAGTTCCAACCCCCCTGGCATGGGCAGGGACACCCTACCCTAGATCAGGCTGTCCACAGCCTCATGCAGCCTGGCCTTCAACACCTCCAGGGATGTGGCCTCAGCCACCTACCTGGGCAGCCCATTCCAGGGTCTCACCACTCATGATAATAGCATCGTAATAGCTTCTTCTGCTTGTTTGGAGGACCCCATATGGTAAACAAAACAGGCACAAGCTTTCAGTATCAGAAGGCAGATCTTAAAGCAGGCACTGCACTGCCCCAAGCAGCAGCACACCTGGGAATGGCCTCCCCAGCTGGAGCCTGGCAGGTGAGCTGCCTGGTAGGTGTGACAGAGTTCAGATGTGACTCAAGCGCGAGACATCTCCCGTTATTGACAACTGCTAATCATCATTCACAAGTCCATCACTGCTTCTGCATCTGTCTCCTCCAGCCACCGTTCACAGTAATATACACACCTGTGTATTCGCTTTGTGAAGTACTCCAGCAAGCACTCTACTGTACTGACAGCAGTTACACACAGAATAACAGAGGTCAAAGGGACCTCTGGAGTTCTAGTGCAACACCCCTGACAGAGAAGGTTCATCTACAGCAGTTCACATAGTATGGCATCTAGGCAGGTTTTGCATCAGTCACAAGACAACCTTCCTGGGCAGCCTGTTCAGGAAAAAATAGGCCCTTTGGCATCCTTTCAAGGAGAAGTATTTTATTTTACTGCTGTCTGATGCTGCTATACATGCTCTCCCTATGCATGTGCACACTGGCTGGAAGCACAGGACTCACACGAGTAACCACCTTAAGGCTGCACCTCTAAGAACAAGTTATTTGAAAGGCAGTGTGAGTCAGAAAGAGATAAACCCAGAGTTCAGTTCTGGCCTCACTGTCCACGGTGAACAACATCTCTCTTTCGCTTCCAGCCCATTCACTGCTGTAATTTCTCAAAGTGCGAAACAGCTTCTCTTAAAAAACAATGTACCTACACTTCTCTTAAATCCACAAAGGTAATGAAGTGTCCACTGTGACACCTCAGTGCTGGCTTTCCAGTAGTGACACCAGGGGAAGAAATGATCTGGCTTTCGGCTCAGCGGCAGCACTACTCCCAGCAGCACCATGAGGTTTTGCAGGAACTTGGGAATTTTTCCATGCAAAACATAGCACCACACCACCTTCCCCACCCTGATGTCAGATCTCCATGCAAACCTGTACACATATTCCTCAATAACAGTCACAACAAGGCCCTGGAAAACTTTTGCACCTCTGCTTAGAGATTCCCTTCTGATTGGATCTAGTTGCACAAATCCCTTTAGATGTTTCTTTTAAGGTGATTTCCTTGTATCTGCAAACTTCACCAGGATACCTGGTAAGCTTCAGCCCAGCCCGACATGTGAACCTTACTCTGCTTTTTGTGCTTCGAGAGCAGTAATTAACATAATAGAGCAACAATGGTCCCAGTGATTAATAACAGCTGAGCTGCCGTTGAAGCTTGCTTAGTTGCTAGGGGGTCACATTTCAGATGCCTCATCCAAAATCCCCTTTGCCACTAGAGGGCACTTCAGGCCAAGCTGTCACCTCAGATTAGCACAATTTGGAAACGTGGAGGGTTATGCCCGCCCTAGAAAAAGTTTCTCTGTCTCCCCTGTGAAAACGTGCAAGGCATATCTAACACAGCCTTCTGGTGTTAAACAAATATGAGTTAAACGAACAGAGTTTCCTACATTTGAAGAGCCAAGCTGAGCCCAGGCTGTGTCCTTAAGTGTAACCCGAAGTAGTACAGAATAACTTGTTATCACTTGCACAAAACCAGGAACCAACTCTTTTTATTCAGCCTTATTATAATAAATGCTAACAAAGCAAGCACTGCTTAACTTCTGTACCAGATGAAAACGCATTAATTAGGACTGAAGACAGTTTAGAAATAAATCTTACTGAAAGGAAAGCCTAGACCCAGTCAAAGGCTAATCTGTTCACATAACTGATGCTTTAATTCACCACAAGCTACACACTGAGAGCTGACTGACTTAACTGTAGGTGAAATGGCTTTATCCTATGTATTTGATGTCATATCTGCCAAGTTCTTTAAATGCTTGGAGCAGAAATGCATGAAAGTCCTACCTCAAGTCTTAAAAGCTAAGACTTGAGGAAAGCAAAAGATACTTTCAGAGTCCAGATGACATTAGACTTGTTACATAAACAAGTGGTTTATTAATAAGACAGCAGGGCAGGCAGAATAGCTTCCAGCTCCACAGAACTGAGAGTGACCAGTTCCCCATGGTTTAGCAACATGAACAATAGCTACCCAGTAGGCTGGAAATGCTAAATAGAATGGCTCTTACTCCTTGAGGGCAGAAGAAAAAAAAACAACCAACTCTTCTGAAACGGATTTTCTCAGAAGCTCAGAGTACCTTTAGAAGCTCAAGGACACACTTGAGCAGAAAGGAGAACTGTAAAATACGCTGAAGTGAAATGCTGGTCTGATCAGCTATAAAGCTGACAGTTGCTTTTGCTGTTACCCAACTTCTCTGCTGACTTTGTAAGGGATCCCTCAAATTAATATCTATGCATAGAACAAGGAAGCATTCAGTCACTGCTGCTTTTCAAGACTGTGAATTTTGACACAACACCTTTGTGAAGAAAAGAGGCAGAAAAGGAAAACTCCTGAAACTGCAGTGATAATTTTTCTAAAAGCAATTATGAAGCCCTTGGACATATTTAAAATGAGTTATTTTCAGAGTAAGTTACCTTACCTTAGTTGAACATACTTGTTTCTCAACAGCATACTACAGACATGCCAGTGCTGATCCAAATGTCAGTAGATGACAAAACCCATATGACTTTAGAATATGTTCTGTATTTCCACACTTAATCCAGAGTCCTGTGCCCTAGAAGGCAAATTGACAAGCTGTTAGATCTTAAAAACATCGAAAACACATATGGCTGTTCTATCTGTAGAAATATTCCATACATTATGTACACATGCTTTAAATAGGTGCTCAATAAACATAAACCACTTAAAATTCCTATCATTCCAGATTATTAAAATGGGGATTCACATTTCTTCTCCATGTGAATGTGACTGACTGTTGTTCATTTAAAAGGTCATCATAACATAACGCAGGTTCTCACTATGGGCACTGGGGGTTGTGATTGCAGGGAAGTGCTCTCACATCAGTGATGAACTTCAGGAGTAGAAGTGAGCCAAGAACGGCTGGAGTGGCTGACTGCCAGCATCAACACATACACAAAGGGTGTTGCTTCAGCGTCATCACATGCAACTTTCACCAAAAATACTAAAACAACAGTACTGTATTTCAGAGACTGCTGGGCTAGCTTTGCAGAAATCTTAACAGTAAAAGGTGCTCAGGGCCAACAAAAACATCACTGTGCACATGTAAAACTTCAGAACACGTTAGCTTCTTGGCCAAATGCCACAAGCTGTAGAGATCCACGCCAAGTTGTGTTCTGGTCTGTTCAACTCTGAAATTCAAGTAGCAAACAACAAGATTTGGGCCTAAACACTTGTCTTTATAAGCACAATATTTAATGAAGGTTTCTGGGGAGCATCATTTGTGTCCCCCCCTTATTCCCTTTGCTTCTGCAATGACACACTCATACTATTCCCAGTTCTATCTTGTGACCCAAAGCAGTATGATGACAGATAACCACTGCATGTTTTCAAACCCTGAAGAGAGTGACTGCAAAATTATAGAATCATATTGCATTGGGTTAGAAGGGACCTTTAAAGGTCATCTAGTCCAACCACTCCCACAGCGAGCATGGATATCCTCAACTAGGTCAGGTTTCTCCAAGCCCTATCAAGCATCACCTTAAGTATCTCCAGGGACAGGGCCTCTACCACCTCCCTGGGCAACCTGTTCAGTATTCTACCACCCTCATTGTAAAAAAGCTTCATTTTCTTCACTGCAGAAGAAAAGCACATGCTTCTGAAGAGATAGCAAATTGTGTACACTTATCTAAAATATGTATTAACTTCTCTCCAAGTTATAACTGCCCCTGGGAGCAAGAAGAAAGCAGTATATTTGGGAAGTCTGATGCAGTCTCCTTAACTGGTTTTGGTTTGTTTGTTTTTTGGTTTTTTTTTGCTCTGGGCTGTATCTATAGGCAGAAGCTTGCCCAAATAAGCACTGGGTTGAGTCTCATTCCCAGGAAATCAGCAGCACTTGATATATCCTTCCATATGACAGCAGGTAGTTTTGGTGAAGCCTTATTAAAAAATTCTGAAATCAACTTGAATAACCCCCTAATATTATATTATTACTACCTCACACATTCTCTTTTACTACACTGAAGTTTTTCCTTGTTTTCCCTGAATTCAGGAGAACACTGCATCAGGTGTCATATAAACAATTAATCAGACAGTATTTGCTAGATATGCTTAAAGATGTGCAGGTATCTGCTGGTCAAAGCTACCCAAGTGTGTAACAGGCATTCCTGCAATCCAGCTCTAAGTAGAAGACCTTGCACTTCCTACCACTACAGACTTATCCAAGAAGTGGATGACTCCTGTCTCACCCACAGCTGAAGACTCATCGCAGCTTTGCCTGAACAGTACACTGCATGCAACCCTTGTAACTCCTGCATGTGTCAGTACTTTAAAGCAAATAATTAACTAGAGCAGACAGTGAAGGAAGCCTAGCTATTTCTATCTTACACACAGGCGGCTGTGACCTTCCCATAAAAGCTTTAGATCACACCCTCATCTCTGTTCAGGTAAATTTACTACTTTAAAGGGAGAGACTGTTTTGAAGCTAATAATTTCCTATAATCTCAATGAAAAGAGAATAGAGATGAAAAGTCTAAAATTCTAATCCATATTTGAAAAAGACCTTTTTTGCAGTTCAAAATTGTGCAGCCAGCTACTGCCTCAAATTCCTGTGACTGCTTGTGGCTCACTCCATAAAAAAGAGCATGAGGACTATCTTCAGAAAATTTACCAGATTGCTCCACAAGATAAAAAGAAAAAGTTGGTGCATTTCAAAGAAGAACCTCAAATACTTCTAAATCTTATATTCAGCTATCATTAGAGAAAATACCCCAATAGATGGACACTTTGTAAAAGATGAATCTTTTAAAACAAAAATCTAAGCCACACCATGCCTGGCTTTGCAGGTACATCTGTGATTTCATTACAGTTATTTAATCTGAATGTGTAAATGGCTAAGTCCTTAACTTCAGGAAGGAAATCAAGGAAGAATAAAAATCGATTTAGTGATATAAATACTGGAAGTAATAAAGACTTCATGTGATGTTTGACCTCCTGATAATTTGTACTGCTAAATGATTCCTAGTTTCAGAGAAGTGACAAAATGGTTTGGTAAGAGATTACACCCATGGGTATGATTGAAGCAAAAAAAAAAAAAAATCTTTATTCACTGTAGAATGTTAAGTCAGATATTGAGGAGAGGAATTAGTAGACTAAAAGGATGAGACCACACATTTTTCTGAGTCTGCACCCATCCAAAGGCTGTGGTGATTCTTCTGACACAATGCAAACTAATAAACCTAGGTGATTTTATTCCCTGAAAAATGTAACCTAATAAAATTTCTATTAGCTTTTTTACAACATCCAGTGATATAGAGAGAGATGTTTTACAGTCTCTTGCAAGATTGGTTCCATCCTCTGTCTACTACAGGCTTTGCATCAGGCTTCTTGACAACATCAGAGAGAGAAAGGTTAGAATTTTCTTGGCAAAGCACAGAGGGGAAATCAAAAGAGTTAAAAAAAAAAAAAAAAAAAAAAAAAAAAAAAAAAAAAAAAAACAAAAAA